>PISX010009767.1:0-27955 GCA_004024625.1 Mellivora capensis | reverse complement strand
TGAAGAAGTTAAACTCTCTCTCTTCGCAGATGACATGATTCTTTATATGGAAAACCCAAAAGACTGCATCCCCAAACTATTAGAACTCATACAGCAATTCAGTAATGTGGCAGGATACAAAGTCAATGTACAGAAATCAGTGGCTTTCTTATACACTAACAATGAAAATACGGAGAGGGAAATTAGAGAATTGATTTCATTTACTATAGCACCAAGAACCATAAGATACCTGGGAAGAAACCTAGCCAAAGAGGTAAAGGATCTGTACTCGAGGAACTACAGAACACTCATGAAGGAAATTGAAGAGGACACAAGAAGATGGAAGACCATTCCATGTTTTTGGGTCGGAAGAATAAACATTGTTAAAATGTCTATACTACCTAGAGCAATCTATACTTTTAATGCCATTCTGATCAAAATTCCACTGGTATTTTTCAAAGAGCTGGAGCAAATAATCCTAAAATTTGTATGGAATCAGAAGAGACCCCGAATCGCTAAGGAAATGTTGAAAAACAAAAATAAAACTGGCGGCATCATGTTACCTGATTTCAAGCTTTACTACAAAGTTGTGATCACCAAGACAGCATGGTCCTGGCATAAAAACAGACACATAGACCAGTGGAACAGAGGAGAGAGCCCAGATATGGACCCTCAACTCTATGGTCAAATAATCTTCAACAAAGCAGGAAAAAATATACAGTGGAAAAAAGACAGTCTCTTCAATCAATGGTGCTGGGAAAATTGGACAGCTATATGTAGAAGAATGAAACTCGGCCATTCTCTTACACTGTACACAAAGATAAAATTGAAATGGATAAAAGACCTCAATGTGAGGCGGGAATCCATCAGAATCCTAGAGGAGGACATAGGCAGTAACCTCTTTGATATCAGCCACAGCAACTTCTTTCAAGATATGTCCTCAAAGGCAATGGAAACAAAAGTGAAAATGAACTTTTGGGTCTTCATCAAGATCAAAAGCTTCTGCACAGCAAAGGAAACAGTCAACAAAACAAAGAGGCAACCAATGGAATGGGAGAAGACATTCGCAAATGACAGTACAGAGAAAAGGTTGATATCCAGGATCTATAAAGAACTTCTCAAACTCAACACACACAAAACAGATAATCATATCAAAAAATGGGCAGAAGACATGAACAGACACTTCTCCAGTGAAGACATACAAATGGCTTTCAGACACATGAAAAAATGCTCATCATAACTAGCCATCAGGGAGATTCAAATGAAACCACATTGTGATACCACCTTACACCAGTTAGAATGTCCAAAATTAGCAAGACAGGAAACAACGTGTGTTGGAGAGGATGTGGAGAAAGGGGAACCCTCTTCCACTGTTGGTGGGAATGCAAGTTGGTACAGCCACTTTGGAGAACAGTGTGGAGATTCCTTAAGAAATTAAAAATAGAGCTTCCCTATGACCCTGCAATTGCACTATTGGGTATTTACCCCAAAGATACAGATGTAGTGAAAAGAAGGGCCATCTGTACCCCAATGTTTATAGCAGCAATGGCCACGGTCGCCAAACTGTGGAAAGAACCAAGATCCCCTTCAACGGACGAATGGATAAGGAAGATGTGGTCCATATACACTATGGAGTAGTATGCCTCCATCAGAAAGGATGAATACCCAACTTTTGTAGCAACATGGACGGGACTGAAAGAGATTATACTGAGTGAAATAAGTCAAGCAGAGAGAGTCAACTATCATATGGTTTCACTTATTTGTGAAGCATAACAAATAACATGGAGGACATGGGGAGATGGAGAGGAGAAGGGAGTTGAGGGAAATTAGAGGGGGAGATGAACCATCAGAAACTATGGACTCTGAAAAACAACCTGAGGTCTTTTGAAGGGACGGGGGTGGGAGGTTAGGGGAGACAGGTGGTGGGTATTAAGGAGGGCACGTATGGCATGGAGCACTGGATGTGGTGCAAAAACAATGAATACTGTTATGCTGAAAAGAAATAAAAAAAATAGAAAAAAATTTAAATATTTATATTTAAATCTATAAAAATATTTAAATATTTTAAAAAGATTTTAAAAAATAAATATAATGAAAAATTATAAAATAAAATAGAATATACTTGGGCATTAAGTTCATAGTTTGTGTATACAATTTCTGGAAGTCTGGAGGAATAAGTCCTGTCTGGGTCACATGATGAACAGTGTCCCACAGATTCAAGGAAGCCAGTTGTGTGTGTGTGTGTGTGTGTGTGTGTGGTTATAGTTTTTACCTTTGACATCAGTGACCTCAGAGCTCTCTCCTAGTGTTACACTACAAATTGTGTCACTGGGTAAAATTTTGAGACTATGTCTTCACCATCAATGCAGAACCAAATATTCATCCTGTGATAAAGGAAAAATCAGTAACAAATTAGCTCAAAGGAAAAATGGTCCTAGTTCTCTAAGGACTCACTATGTGAAGGAGAAGTTGGATGTGTGTATTGAGGTCATTGTGATCTATGAATAGAAATTATGGAAAGGCAAAAAAAATAAGTAATTGTTACTGTCACTAATGCAATAAACTGCCTTAAGAAGTTCCGAGTTTCTATTAATGGAAGCATTTTAATTGAGGCTTGATGATTGATCAATTTTCAGGATACTATAGAAAATGTTTTTACATTACATAAGTGATTGTTGTTTTACCAAGTCTAACTTAGTTTTATTTACTATACTGTTATAATTTTAGGGTTAAAATTCAATGCTCAACATTTTCACCATTATCATCATCATCCTTATCATTTTCATTTTCACTAACATTTGTCTCATGCTCATAATAAATCAAGCATTGTGCCAATTATGTATGTGTGGGTATTTAATTTTTTTAACAATTCCAGGAAGTAGGTAATAATAGGTAACATAATTAATATTTACATTGATAAGTGAGAAAAACAAGCTTACAGAGATTGAGAATCCTGCTTTTAAACTCTCAGGATTAATAAGAAATCAGTGGTTGTCAGGGGACTAGCAGTAGGGAGAGGAGCTCATTACAGAAGCATACAAAATAAATTTTGGGGGTGATGGAATTATTTTGTTTCATGATGGTGGTTACATGGTTGAATGCATTGATCAACACTCAGAACTATACACTAAAAGGAGTAAATTGTATATTGTAAATTATTTCCTAATAAACTTGATTTTTAAAAATGTTGCCTTTGATCATAGAGCCAGTTAACACATCTCTGTGAGATAAGATACTTATATGTTTGGATTCTAAGGTTATTTGGTTCTTGCCTGAGACCTATATTTTGAGTCTGGTGCCATATTTGCAACTGTGTTGCCTGGTCTATGCCCAAAGTCTTTGTGGATACTCTTACAGACATGCCCAAGTCATAATATCTATCACATTGTACTGTATCCATCTCTGTATTCATCTCTGTAATTTACTTTTTATTCATAGTTCCCAGAATTGCGACATTCTGTTAATTTGAAAAATGAGTTGTTTTCTTTATCTCTATAACTATAATTATTTCCACAATTCTAGTTTCTTCCACAATACCCGATTCAGGCAAAATGAGTCTTTTCCTCAATAAAGAGCATTAGGAAAATTGAGATTGGGATTCTGCATAAGGAAATATTTTAGAGATTCACTGCTGCTCAGAAATGGACAGGTGCCCACTAGAACAAGGGTGGCTTATATCAGAGAGCCAAGTATTTCTAATCAACTTTTACTGGTTTTACCAAAGTTTCCAAATTAAAAAAAAAAAAAAGACTTCTACAAAGACTTGGGGAAACTTGCTTTAATAGTTTTATAAATACAGAATATTATGAGAGATTAGAGAGTTTTGCTTTGCTTCTACTTCCATTCAACTTTTCTTCTGTGCCTACTTTCATGAACAAAGAGATTCCTACTGAGAGCAACTTAAAGGCAAGATTTAGAGGAAACTGTTGAATTAAGTCATTAAGAATAATCAGTTTTATAAAAAATTGTATTTTGTAATTAGCATTTCTAAGATATTTTTCAGATTGTTTGTTATATTGCAACTGAAAATTGATACAAGTCAAATAATCTGAAGTGATGAATACTATTTTATTAACAATGATAAGGAAAAATGGGTAAGAGGTTAAATAAACTGAAGTTGTGAACTTTTTAGAAAAACAAATAATGTAATTTCTGTTTTCTTCATACATATTTCAGATGCCCAGTTTAGATCTGTACACACTACACTAATTTCTGAACATTTTACATATGACAATAAGCTGAACATGACCATGAAAGCAAGATGCTGAAATCCTCATAGCACCAAATCCACAAAGACAGAACATGATTAAATAGGTACTCAAGGACAGAGTCCTATAGGAATTGAGGCTGTCAGTTCTCTGCAGCAAAAGTGGTCCAGATCACTTCAAGGTAGGTAGAATAACATAGGGAAAGTCATACAGAAGCTCCAGAGCTCCCCTTTTACCTAACTGCATGATCTTAAACAAGTCTCTACATGTTGGGCTTTTTTTTTTCTTTCTCACCTGCAACATGAAAGGTACACAATTACTTGAATAAATTTCAGGACAATTCTTATATGATAGCAATAAGTAATGTATTAAAATTTCAAATGCAATTCTGATCTGACAGTAGAAGTGCCTGGAAAATTCCTAGTTTTTAATATTTGCATGAATTTTGAAATGTCAAGTCATTGTGAAAATTTCTTTTGCAGCTTTCCAATATCTGGCCAATGACAACCAACAGCAATCCTTGTGAATTGAGCAAGATACAGACATCTTAAATTAGAGAAAATCTTGCCACATAGAACTTGTGTCATTATGAAAACTGAGAAATATCAAAGAACGATTTCTTATAGTTGCCCAATAGTGTTAGAAAGGTTAAATAAAAGGAAAAAATTGCCTAATATGTATTTCTGCTCCAAAACATAAAATTAGCATTCACATGAAATGACTCTATAAACCAGGAAGTCCTAAAACAGAAAATTAAGTAGTTAAATATCTACTGGAGTAAAGTGTCACAAAACATGAAAATATATAAATTAAATTCTATAGGAGACAAGAAGATCAGAAAATTGCCTTGTCCAGTGTGTAATAAGATTTGACAGTACATACTTAATGCACACTATGAAAGGTAACAGTATAAGATCATAAAATAAGTTTTCTTAAGCAATTTATTTAGCATTTTAACAATATGCTTTTTTGGTATAGTGTTTTATGATTTAAGAAGTGATCACATACATTATATTGAGACTCAGCAAAACTCTGAGATAAGTAAAGCATCCTTATGCCATATAGACACCTATCCCTCCCTCCCTACCTAGGTGAAAATGGGAATGACCCACAATAATCAATAAACAAATCCTAAAGGTCATGTAACCTGTGTCCATTGTGAAGCCAGCTGATGGCCACCTTTCCCATTTCCATTCCTGGACCTAAAAGAAGTGACACAAATGCCAGATTAAAAGCTCTGTCACAGGATACTTGAGTGGCTCAGTTGGTGAGGCAGGCAACTCTTGATCTTGGATTTGTGAGTTTAAGTCCCATGTTGGGTATAGAGGTTATTTAAAACTAAAGTATTGAAAAATTCTTCTCTAGGGGGCCAAGATGGCCGAAGAGCAGGGGACCCTATTTCAAATGGTCCCCTGAAATCAGCTGGATATCTAAAAGACAACTGAACACCCATGAAATCAGCATAAGATGCAGAGAGAGTCAATTATCATATGGTTTCACTTATTTGCGGAGCATAACAAATAACATGGAGGACATGGGGAGATGGAGAGGAGAAGGGAGTTGAGGGAAATTGGGGGGGAGATGAACCATGAGAGACTATGGACTCTGAAAAATAACCTGAGGGTTTTGAAGGGGCGGGAGGTGGGAGGTTGGGGGAGCCAGGTGGTGGGTATTGTGGAGGGCACGCATTGCATGGAGCACTGGGTGTGGTGTAAAACTATGAACTCTGTTATGCTGAAAAGAAATAAAAAAAATTAAAAAAAAAAGATGTAAGAAGATATGCAAGGATCTATATCAACAGAATATCTCCAGCAGATGATTTTGAGGTATGACGTGGGAAGCCGCCATTCTGCAGGCAGATATTAGAAGATAAACAGAAGAGGGAGGGAGCCAACATAAGCACTGGTGTCAGGAAGGTGAAATAACACAGGAGCACAAAAGCTCTGTGTTCCCTGTGCTGGGAACCAGGCAGAGACTCGCAGACAGGCAGAGTCAGGGAAAGACTTTAGTACAGCCCCTTAGACTGAAACCTGGAGCCGCAGGGGTGCACACGTGAACTGGGGGTGGCTAGAGAAGCACAAAGGGCAGAGATGTGCCTGGACCTGAAAGTGAGGGCTGGGAGTGCTGCTGTGTGCTGCTCAACTGAGGATGCTGAGGTTTTTAGCAGAACAGACAAAAACAGAGTCAGTGTGGCCTGGAGGGCTTTCTGGAGAACAAAGTGCAATCTCTCTGTTCTGACAGAGGATTGGATATAATCAATTCTGCTCTCACTCTTGGAAGACACAAAGAAAGCCACCAGAGAAAGGTGCCAGATAACAAAAGTCCCCCAAAACTGGTTTTCACTGAGCCCATCCCATCCCACAGGGTCAAGGCAATACTGCCCAAACAGGGTTGCCTGAGTAATAGCATGGCAGGTCTCTCCCCCAGAAGATAGACTGAAGGAATGCAAGGCCAACAACCTGAAGGTCCCTATAAAACAGATGCATCTTGGTTCAGTTGTGGTCAATAGTTTTGACTCTCTACATTCCCTCAACCACCTCTCACAAGAATGAGAGGAACATTGAAAGAGATATCCTTACATTGAGGAACATTGAAAGAGATATCCTTACATATCTCTATTTTTCCTGTGTTGGAACCCCAACACAGGAAAAATAGAGTCTGTGACCTCTGCCACAGAAGAAATGAATATGGATATAAGCAAGATGTTAGAAATAGACTTCAAGGTAACAGTATGCAAATAATAGCTAGGTTGGAGAAAACCATTAAAGGCAACATAGATTCTCCAAGGGCAGAAGTGAGAGCTGATCTGGCAGAGATTAAAAATGCTATCAATAAAATCCAATCTAATCTAGATACTCTAACAGGGTAAATGAAGCAGAAGAATGAATTAATGATCTAGAAGACAAACTGATAGAAAAGAAGGGTCAGGAGGAGGCCTGGAACAAACAGTTTAAATTCCATAAAAATGGAATTAGAGAAATAAATGAAGCCATGAAATGTTTGAATGTCAGAATTATTCGGATCTCTGAGGGGTTGGAGAAAAAGAGAGGGCAAGAATATAGAGTTGAGCAAATCCTAGCTGAGAATTTCCCTAATCTGTGGAATGAAACAAGTATTCATGTTGTAGTGGCAGAAAGGATAACCCCCAAGATCAGGGGGAGAAGACCAACACCCAGGCATGTAATAGTGAAACTCGTGAATCTTAAAACCAGGGAAATCATCTTAGGACAGCTAGGGGGAAGAGATTCCTTATGTACAGAGGGAGGAACATCAGAATAACATCAGACCTGTCCACAGAAACCTGGCAAGCCAGAAAAGGCTGGCAAGAAATATTCAGGGCACTAAATGAGAAGAACATGCAGCCAAGAATACTTCACCCAACAAGGCTGTTATTTAGAATGGATGGAGAGATTAAGAGCTTCCAGGACCAACAGAGATGAAAAGCATATGTGACCATTAAGCTCGCCCTGCAAGAAATACTAGGGGAGGTTCTATAAAAGGAGAAAGATCCCAAGAATGAAATAGAAGAGGTATACACAAACTATACAAACCAGGACCTCACAGGCAACATCATAATAAAATCATATCTTTCAATAATCACTCACAACGTGAACAGCTTAAATGCTCCCATAAAATGGCACAGGTTGCAGATTGGGTAAAAGACAGGAACCATCCATATGCTGTCTACAAGAAACTCATTCTGAAACTAAAGATACATCCAGACTGAAAGTGAAGGGATGGAGAACGATCTTTAATGCCAACAGACTGCAGAAGAAAGCTGGAGTGCCAATTCTCATATCAGACAAATTAAATTGTAAGCTAAAGATTGTAGTCAGAAATATAGGAGGACACTACATCGTTCTTAAGGCCTATTCAACAAGAAGATCTACAATTGTAAATATCTATGCCTCCAACATGGGAGCAGCCAACTACATAAGCTAACTGTTAATGAAAATAAAGAGGCATATTGATAAGAATATATTAATTGTAGGGGACCTTCACACACCACTCTCAGCAATAGATCATCTAAACAACAACAACAAAAAAAAATTAAGAAAAAAACAAGAGCTTTGAATGACACACTGGACTAGATGGACCTCAAAGATATATTCAGAACATTCCACCCTAAAACATCAGAATAGAATGACTATGCTGGAGAATGCTCCAGCATACATAGAACTTTCTCCAGAATAGACCACATACTGGGACAAAAATCATGTCTCAACTGACACCAAAAGATTGAGATTCCCTGCATATTCTCAGGCCACAATGCTTTGAAACTGGAACCATCAGAAGAAAAAGTTTGGAAGAAATTCAAACACTTGGAAGCTAAAGACCATCCTCTTCAAGAACGTTTGGATCAACCATGATATAAAAGACTTAAAAAATGCATGGAGACCAATGAAAATGAAGACACATGGTCCAAAACCTACAAGATACAGCAAAGGCAATACTAAGGGGGAATACATAGCCATCCAAGTCTCACTCAAAAAAATTGAAAAATCCAGAACACACAAATTCTCTTTACACCTTAAAAAACTGGATAATCAACAGCAAATTAGGCCTAACCCATGCATGAAAAGGGAAAAATTAAGATTAGAGCAGAAATCAATAAATTAGAAAACAGAAATGCAGTAGAAAACATCAATGAAACCAGAAGCTGATTCTTTGAAAGAATTAATAAGATTGATAAACCACTGGCCAGACTAAGCAAAAAGAAGAGAAAGGACCCCAATTAATAAAATTATATATGAAAGGAGAGAGATCACAACTAACAACAAATAATAAAAACAAATATCAGAAATTATTATCAACAGTGATGGGCCAATAAGTTAAACCTAGAAGAAATGGAAGCATTCCTGGAAACCTATAAACTTCCAAGACTAAAACAGGAAGAAATTGACAATCTGAATAGACTAATATCTAGTAACAAGATTGAAGCACTGATTAAAAACCTCCCAAAAATCAAGAGCCCAGAATCTGATGGATTCCCTGGGAGATTCCAACAAACATTCAAAGAAGAAATAATACCTATTATCCTGAAGTGGTTTCAAAAAATAGAAACAGGGATACAAAATCAATGTATAGAAATCAGTTGGTTTCTTATACACTAACAATGAAAATACGGAAAGGGAAATTAGAGAATCGATTCCATTTACTATAGCACCAAGAACCATAATCTACCTGGGAATAAACCTAAAAAAAGAGGTAAAGGATCTGTACTCCAGGAACTATAGAACACTCATGAAGGAAATTGAAGAAGACACAAAAAGATGGAAGACCATTCCATGCTCCTGGATCAGAAGAATAAACATTGTTAAAATGTCTATACTGCCTAGAGCAATCTATAATTTCAATGCCATTCCAATCATTCCACAGGCATTTTTCAAAGAGCTGGAGCAAACAATCCTAAAATTTGTACAGAATCAGAAGAGATCCCGAATTGCTAAGGAAATGTTGAAAAAGGAAAAAAAAAAAAAAAAGCTAGGGGCATTACGTTGCCTGATTTCAAGCTTTACTACAAAGCTGTGATCACCAAGACAGCATGGTCCTGGCACAAAAACAGACACATAGACAAGTGGGAGAGAGGAGAGAGCCCAAATATGGACCCTCAGCTTTATGGTCAAATAATTTTCGACAAAGCAGGAAAAAGCATACAGTGGTAAAAAGACAGTCTCTTCAATCAATGGTGCTGGGAAAATTGGATGGCTATATGTAGAAGAATGAAACTCGACCATTCTCTTACACCATACACAAAGATAAACGTGACGTGGACAAAAGACCTCAATGTGAGACAGGAATCCATCAGAATTCTAGAGGAGAATGTAGGCCATAACCTCTTCGACATCAGCCACAGCAACTTCTTTCAAGATATGTCTCCAAAGGCAAAGAAAACTAAAGTGAAAATGAACTTTTGGGACTTCATCAAGATCAAAAGCTTCTGCCCAGCAAAGGAAACAGTCAACAAAACAAAAAGGCAACCCACGGAATGGGAGAAGATATTTACATATGACACTACAGACAAAAGGCTAATATCCAAGATCTATAAAGAACTTCTCAAACTCAACACCCAAAAAACAAATAATCAACTCAAAAAATGGGCAGAAGACAGGGGAACAGACACTTCTCCAATGAAGACCTATGAATAGCTAAGAAACACAAGAAAAAAATGTTCCTTGTCATTAGCCATCAGGGAAATTCAAATCATACCACATTAAGATACCTACCACCTTACATCAGTTAGAATGTCAAAAATTGGACAAGGCAAGAAAAAAAATGTTAGAGAGGTGGTGCAGAAAGGGGAACTCTCTTACATTGTTGGTGAGAATGCAAGTTGGTGCAGCCACTGTGGGAAACAGTGTGGAGGTTCCTAAAAAAAATTTTTTTGACCTGTCATTTATACTACTGGGTATTTACCCCCAAAATACAGATGTAGTGAAAGGAGGGCCATTTTGACCCCTATAGTCATAGAAACAATATCCACAACAGCTAAACTGTTGAAAGAGCCAAGATGCCCTTCAGCAGATGAGTGGATAAAGAAGATGTGGTCCATATATACAATGGAATATTACTCAGCCATCAGAAAGGATGAACACCCCACTTTTGCATTAACATGGATAAAACTGGAGGAGATTATGCTGAGTGAAATAAGCCAAGCAGAGAAAGTCAATTACCATATGGTTTCAATTATTTGTGGAACATAAGGAATAGCATGGGGGACATTAAGAGAAGGAAGGGAAAAATGAAGCGGGGGTGAATCAGAGGGGGAGATAAACCATGACAGACTGTGGACTCCAAGAAAGAAAATGAACGTTTTAGGGGGGAGGTTGTGGGGGAATGGATTGGCCTGGTGATGAGTATTAAGAATTGCATGTATTGCATGGAACACTGGTTTTTATATGCAAGCAAATAATCTTGGAACACTATACCAAAAAATAATGATGTACTGTATGGTAACTAACATAAGATAATAAAAATTATATATATATATATATATATATATATATATATATATATATATATATTTTTTTTTTTTTTTTAATTTAAGAACGGTCTCACTTGAAGATAGCTAGAGGTAAATGGAAATACTAGGTCTCTATTGTCAGAAAGTTGCACGAGGTTTGTAGTTTGAACTGCATCTATTTATTTAATCAACAGTTGAGGTCAGAGTGATATCATCAGTAGAACAATATAGGAGGATCCTGCCTCTGTCTCCTCACTAAGATCAACAATTACACAGCTACCCATGAATAAAAACCTCTGGGAGAGCTCTGGAGTCCATTCAAGAAAGTTTGGCAACACAGTGGAATAAAAAACCTGAATATAAGTACACAAGAAGAAAGACAGCTTTATTTTCTTTACTTCATCCCATCCTCAAACTGGCATTGCTCATTGCCAAGAGGGAACTCCCCAGCTAGAATGAGGTTCAGTTTACCTCAACCAAAAAGAAAATTGAGTGATACACTAGCTTCCCCAGCTTTTCAGGGTACTTCATTAAGGTTCTGCTTCCATTTTATTCTACCCAGACCATTAAAACTGAGGTGTGTAAGGATAGATAGGAGCAATGAAGAATAGCAGGGGCGACTGATAGCATCCAATTGGAGGGGGAGATGAACAATGAGAGACTATGGACTCTGAAAAACAATCTGAGGGTTTTGAAGGAGCGGGGGGTGGGAGTTCAGGGGAGCCACCAGGTGGTGGGTTTTTCGGAGGGCACATATTGCATGGAGCACTGGGTGTGGTGCATAAACAATGAATTCTGTTACACTGAAAAAAAAAATACTAAAGAAAAAAAAGAAAAAGAAATACTGTGGAAAGATCCATTGCTAGCCTGATTTGTCTTCCCTTGTAGGTTAGGGATTTCTTTTCTCTTGCTGCTTTCAGGATTTCTTCCTTATCTCTATATTTTGCAAATTTTACTGTGGTATGTCTTGGTGTTAGCTGGCTTTCTTTGATTTTGATGGGGATTCTCTGTGACTCCTGGATTTGGGACCGTTTCCTTTCCCAGAAGTTTTCAGCTTTAAATTGCTCAAATAAGCCTTCTTCTCCTTTCCCCCTCTCTTCCTCTTCTAGAACTCCTATGATATTTTTACAGGATTGCAGTGTCTCATGGGGCCAAAGAATGAATCTCCCAGACACAAAATGGTGAAGCAAAGTGAAAGTTTATTAAATCAAGACAAGAACAGAAAGGAACGAAAAAAGCTCTTAAGGTGAAAGGGGTCCTGAATGGATGGCCACTGGGTGGGGGTGGGGGGTTAATGGCAGCCTTTTATTGAGAACTGAGTGGGAAGCTTATGGGTTTGAGATTCTTGTCTTGTCTTGATTTGTTCTCTTATCTCTTTTTCAGCTCTCAGTACCACCATCTGCTAGGAATAGTTTCAGAGCCTTGTCAGGGGGAGTCAGGGGCTTCCTATCCCTTCTGCCTATAATCTAACCCTTTGCTGATTCATAGGACAGGTCCTATGGCAGAAAGAGCTATACTGGGATTGTAAGGAGTGAATGATTATATAGTTTTTAATTAGTGGGGGTTAAGGATAGCACAAGTCTCCAAGGAATCTGGAAGCAAGGCTTTCAGGACCTGGAGGGGCCAACTATTGAAAAGATAATATTACTTTAAACATTAAGGCACTAAGGCAGTCACGAGTTCCTTGAGGAAGGTCATGCTCTGCTTTTTTCAGGTGTCTATCAGTGTGCAAGCTGTAAGGATATTTTAATTTAAGCTACATTTCATTTTCCTTTGTTTACCACATCAATGAATGGCATTACACTTTATAGAGTCAGTGAATTCCCAAAGTCTACATTCATGATCCAACAGTTTTCTTTCCTTCTTCTTTTCAGCTTCATGATTCTCCATAATTCTATCTTCTGTATCACCGATTTGTTCCTCTGTTTCTTCTATCCTCATTGACATTACATCCAGTCAGTTTTGGATCTCAGTTATAGCACATTTTCTTTGGCCTGACTAGTTCTTTGTTCTTTTATCTCTGAAGAAAGGAATTTATTTGTCTTCTGTGCTTTTCTCAAGCCCACCTAGTATCCTTATGATTGTTTTAAATTCTAGTTCAGATATATTACTTAATTCTGTTCTGATTAGATCCCTGGTTGTGACCTCTTCCAGTTCTTTCTTTTGGCATGAATTCTTCCATCTTGGTATTTTGCCTAGACCTATGTCTACTGTGTTTTAGGGAAACCTGTTACATTTCCTGCTGATGAAAGTAATGGCTATATTAAGAAGTCTTATACAGTTCAGAGCCTGTTGCTTCAGGAAATAACTCACAGTGGGCACCCTGTTGTTGTGTTTTGGCTGCCCTTTTCCCCAGGTCAGTCCTCTGCAGAGTTTCTCCTTGCCTTCAATATGGAGTGCTTGCAGCTGATCCAGTGTGCTGTGAGTTTTAACTAGGTGTATGTGTTCTGCTTGTTATAAAAGGCTAGATCCTATTTGCCCTAGAGCTGAAAGTTTGCAGCATTCTATGATCAGTAGAGTTGTTACATGTGGGGGGTTTGTGCTGGTCTTTTGGGAGACAGGACAGCTAAGATGATTTGGCTTTTCCTGGTAAAGATAAAGATGTACCTGCATGGCGCAGTGGATGGGGTTTGGTGTAAGCCACTCCAGCTTCCACTGGGGGCGCTGTGTTCCTCACTGAAATCTGCCCATGCTGATGGTCAGGGGAAAATGGTGTCAC
Organism: Mellivora capensis; assembly: GCA_004024625.1. Classification (NCBI taxonomy): domain Eukaryota; kingdom Metazoa; phylum Chordata; class Mammalia; order Carnivora; family Mustelidae; genus Mellivora; species Mellivora capensis. Next base: position 14,085 of record PISX010009767.1, on the reverse strand, counting down.
CCCAACCATCCATCCCTGGAGATGGATGTTCATACCTGCCACTGTTCAGGAAGCGCTCATGGAAGAGGGAACAAACTCCCTTCTTGTGTCCTGGATTTCTGTCAGTACTTTGCCTTCACACTGTATGTGTCTGAGCCATCTGTCTGTTTGATGGCTCAGTACTCCTGTGTTTTATCTCAGGTTTGCAGATGGGTTTCAAAGCTCCAAATTTTATGGACCTGGCACACTGGATACCCATACTGATCCTTTGGGGGATGGTCTGGCCACCTGTGGTTAGTACTGGTTTGTCCCAGAAAATTAGTTTCATGACCGCACAGGGGTAGCAGTTTATGGTAAAGTGCAGCCAAACTTGCTTCTAGTTTAACTACCTTCAGCAGTTGCCTCTGTTGTGCTAATTAATGTGGCTGCTCAAGGGCACCCACCTTCTCTTTTGTTCCCTGAGAGTCAGTGCTACAAGAAGGGGAAATTTTTCTCCCTGCACAACCCAGGGGATCCTCAGACCACATTGTCTTCTCCCAGGCCTCTGCTCTCCCCGACATGAGCACCACTAAGCTCACTAGGCACAACACTGGTGATGGTGCAGACTTCTAAAACTTCAGACTTTGAGATACATTGCTTAGAAGAACTAGTGAAAGTCAACCCCTCTCCTTTCCCCAGGTTTTGGGGAAAAGCTTTTCTTGTGCAATCTTCTGCTTGTTGTGCTCTCTCTCTCTCTCTCTCTCCTCTCTCTGTGATCAGAGCTCTCTTCCCTCCACAGCACCTGTAATTCTTTTCTCTGCCAAATCAACAATCTGCAGCTCCTACCTTCTACAGCGTGGGCATTTTTCTCCCTCTAGATGTGCAGTTTGTTCTCTCAATCCTCAGACTGATTTCTTGGGCATTCAGAGTGATTTGATACTTATTTTTCCATGTTTGAGGGATGAAGCAAGCATAGGGTCCTCTAATACTCTTCTTTTTAAAAGATTCAATTCAATTAGCCAAGATAGCATTAGTTTTTGATATAATGTTCAATGATTCATTAGTTGAATATAACATCCAGTGCTCATCATATACTACCCTTAACTTCTGTCTTCCTTTTTTAAGATTGTTTTGGCTTTTCTGGGTCTTTGTATTTCCACACAAGTTTTAGGATAGTTTGTTCCAGTTCTATGAAAAATATTGTTGGTATTTTGATGGGGATTGCATTAAATATGTAGATTTCTTTGGGTAGTAAACACATTTTAAGGATATTCTTTCTTCTTTTCATCAACTTGAATTTCTTGCTAAGGTGTTTCATAACTTTCAGACTGCAGGTCTTTCATATTCTTGGTTAAGTTTATTCTTAGATAGCTTATTGACCCTAGTGCAATTTTAAATATGATTGTTTTCTTAAGTACACTTTCTCCTACCTGTTATTAGTGTGCAGTAATGCAACAGATTTTTGCACGTTGATTTTTTTTATCCTGCAATTTTACTCAATTCACTCATCAGAATATCATATAATGATAAAGAGGACAACCTGATAAAAAATATGACAGTTGTAGATATTAACTCACCAAACACTGGAGCACCCCAAAAAGTTAATAATAAATATAAAGGAACTAATAAATAGTAATACAATAATAGTAGGAGACTTAAACGCCTCACTTATTTGTATAGTCATATCATCCAAATAGAAAATGAACAAGGGAACATGGCTTTGAATGACAAACTGTGCCAGATAGATTTTGCAAACATATTCTGAACATTCCATCCTAAAACACCAAGATACACATTATTTTCAACTGCACGTGGAACATGCAGACTATCTTAGAACATGGACTATCTTAGTCCACAAAAAATTAAAAAAGGAAGTCATAACATGCAACCTTCTGGCCACAACACTATGGATTTAGAAATCAACCACAGTAAAAATCTGGAAACACCACAAATATGTGGAGATTAAATAACATGCTACTAAACAATGGATGGGTCAACACAGAAATTATAGAAGAAAAAAAAATTCCATGGAAACAAATGAAAATGAAAACACAACAGTCAAAATCTGTGGGATGCAGCAAAAGTGGATTGCAAGAAGAAAGTTTATAGCAATATAGGCCTATCTCAAGAACCAAGAAAGTGCTCAAGTAAACAACCTTACCTTAAACCTAATGGAGTTAGAGAAAGAAGAACAAACAAAATCCAAGCCCAACAAAATGAAGGAAATAATAAAGTTTGGAGCAGAAATAAGTGATATAGAAACTAAAAATACAGTAGAACAGATTAATAATACTGGGAGCTTTATCTTTGAAAAGATAAACAAAATTGATATCTTCTGGACAGACTCATCATTTTTTTTTGAAAAAAAGGGAGAGACCCCAAATAAACAAAATCCCCAATGAAAGAGGTGAAGTAACAACCAACACCACAGAAATACAAATGGTTGTAACAGAATATTATGAAAACTTAAGTGCCAACAAATTGGACAACTTAGAAGAAATGGATAAATTCCTAGAAATGTATAACCTACCAAAACTGAACCACAAAGAAATAGAAAATTTGAGCAGACCAATTACCAGCAAATAAATTGAATCAGTAATAAGAAAACTTCCAACAAACAAAATTTCAGGGCCAGATGGCTTCACAGGTGAATTCTACCAAATATTTGAAGAATTAATACCTATTCTTCTCAAACTGTTCTTTAAAAAAAAACTAAAAGAAAGGAAAATATGAGATTAATATTACACTGATACTAAAACCAGATAAAGACACCATGAAAAAAAGAACCGTAGGTCATTTTCTGTGATAAAAATAGATGCAAAAATCCTCAACAAAATACTATCAAACTAAATACAACAATACATTAAGAAAACCATTCACCACAATTAGGTGAGATGTATCCCCAAAATGCAAGGTTGTTCAATATTTGCAAGACAGTCATAATTTTTGCATGATTAAGAGATGGAAACTGTATTATCCCTTCAATAAATGCATAAAATTAACAAGACAAGGAACAATAAACGTTGGCAAGGATGTAGAGAAAGTCAAACCCTATTACACTGTTGGGAGGAATGCAAGCTGATCTAGCCACTCTGGAAAACAGCATGGAGGTTCATCAAGACGTTAAAAATAGAGATACCCTAGAACCTAGCAATTGCACTACTGGGTATTTAGCCCAAAGATACAGATGTTGTGAAAGGAAGGAGCACATACACCCCAATGTTCATAGCAGGAATATCAACAATAGCTAAACTGTGGAAGGAGCCAAGATGTCCTTCATTGGATGAATGAATAAGAAGATGCGGTTAATATATGCAATGGAATATTACCTCACCATCAGAAAGGATGAATATCTATCATTTATATGGACGTGGATGGAATTGAAAGGGATTATGCCAAGTGAAACAAGGCAAGCAGAGAAAGACAATTATCATATCATTTCACTCTTTTGTGGAACATAAGGAATAGTGCAGAGGACATCAGGGCTGTAGAGGGGAAATTGAATGGGAAGAAATCAGAGAGAGGAAAATTTTATGAGATTGTTGACTCCAGGAAACAAACTGAGTGTTGTGGAAAGGGAGGTGGGTGGCAAGATGGGGTAACTGGGTGATGAACACTAAAGAGGGCATGTGATATGATGAGCACTACTTGATATATTCAACTAATGAATCATTGACCATTGTATCAATGTCATTATACCTTGGCTAACTGAATATTTTTTTAAAAAGTTTAAAACTATTACAGTTTTTAAAAAGAAAAATTGTTCCAGGAGAAAAAGCTCTAGATGTAATAGGAGATATCTTTTGAAGTAATTTATCTAAGTCCATCAAATATCATCATAGCCAATAAAATACTCTGAATAGCTGTACTTGTGTTTACATCAATGAAAAACATCCTCTCAAAATCATCAATTAAAATTATTTGATCTTACATTTGCCAAATTGATAGACATTACTTTGCTATTATCATTTTAAAAATAAAGTTGTCCTTCAACAGATGAGTGGATAAAGAAGAAGTGGTTCATATATACAGGGAATATTATTCAGCCATCAGAAAGGATGAATATCTGCCATTTACATCAACATGGGTGGAACTAGAGGAGATTAAGTGAAATAAGTCAATAAGAGAAAGACAATTGTTGTACGGTTTTATTCATATGTGGAATATAAGAAATAGCACAAAGGATCATAGGAGAAGGGAAAGAAAATTGAATGAAAGAAATCAGAAAGGGAGAAAAACCATAGGAGACTCTTGATTCTGAGAAACAAACTGATGGCTGCAGAAGGGGAGATTGTGGGTGGGTGGGATAACAGGGTGATGGGCATTAAGAAGGGCACATATGATGTGATGAGTCCTGAGTGTTATGTGAACTGATAAATCATTGAACATTACATCAGAAACTAATGATGTAGTGTATGTTGGCGAATTGAAAATAAATTTAAAAATAAATAAATAAAAATAAAATTGTTAAAAGTAAAAAAATACAGAAAAACATTTGAAAAAGTACAACATTGATTCATGACAAAAAATACTCTGCAAAGTAAGTCTAGAAGGACATACCTTACATAATAAAGGTCTTACATGAAAAATCCATACCCTATGTCATATTCAGTGGTGAAAAACTGAGATCTTTTCTCCTAAGGTCTGGAACTTCTTAAGAAGATATCCACTCCCATCACTTTTATTCTTGTTTGTTGTTTTTGAGAGTCTCTGTTTACCTGTAAACTTTGACATGTTAAATATTATGCACCATGGTGTAGACCTCTTTGAGTTTATCTTGTTTGAAGCTCTTTACATCTTTTACTTGGATATCTATCTCCTTCTCTATGATAAGAAAGGCTTCAGTTATTATTTCTTCAAATAAGTTTTTTTTCTGTCTTACCCTCTTCTTCTGGGGCCACTATAATGTAAATGTTTGTTCACTTGATGATGTGCAAGATGTTGCTTAGTCATCCTCATTTTTTAAAATTTAAATTCAATTAGCCAACAAATAGTACTTATTAGTTTCAGATGCAGTGCTTAATAATTCATCAGTTGCATATAACACACTGTGCTCATCATGTCATGAGCCCTCCTTCATATCCATCACCCAGCTGCTATTTCCCCAACCCCTCCCCTTCCACAACCCTCAGTTTGTTTCCCAGAATCAAGAGTCTCATATGGTTTGTCTCCATATCTGATTCTTTCACATTCAGTGATCTCTCCCTTCCCCTATGACCTTTTGCACTATTCTTTATGTTCCACATATAAGTGAAACTATATGGTAATGGTGTTTCTCTGATTGACTTATTTCACTTAGCATAATACCCTACAGATCCACCCATGTCATTATAAATAAGAGGTATTCATCCTTTCTAATGGCTGAGTAATGTTCCAATGTATATATGAACAACACATTTTGTTCAATTAGCCAAGATGTATTACATCATTAGTTTTTGATGTAGTGTTCAATGATCCATTAGTTGCATGTAACACCCAGTGTTCATCATCATTATCATCACACATGCCCTCCTTAATATTCATCACCTGGTTACCCCATCCCCTACCCCTTCCCTTCTGTAGTCCTCAATTTGTTTCCCAGAGTCTAGAGCCTTTCATGGTTTGTCTCCTTCTCTGATTTCCTCCCATTCAGTTTTCTCTCCCTTCCACCTTTTTCCTCTGCACTATCCCTTATGTTCCACAAAAAGTGAAAACATGTGATAGTTTTTTTTTTCTCTGCTTCACTTATTTCTTTTAGTGTACTCACCTCCAGTTCCATCCATGTTGATGCAAATGATAGGTATTCATTCTTTCTGATGGTTAAACGGCATTACATTGTATATATGAAACAACATCTTCTTTATCCATTCATCTGCTGAAGGGCATCTTGCTGCTTTCAACAGTTTGGCTGTTGTGGATATTGTTTCTATGAACATAGGGGTCAATATGGCCCTCCTTTTCACTACATCTGTATCTTTGGGGTAAATACCCAGTAGTGCAAATGCCAGGTCATTGGGTAGCTCAATTTTTAATTTTTTGAGGAACCTACACACTATTTTCCACAGTGGATGCACCAACTTGCATTCCCACCAACAGTGTAGGAGTTAGTCATCCTCATTTTTTAAAATTTAAATTCAATTAGCCAACATATAGTATTTATTAGTTTCAGATGCTCTCTCCACATCCTCTCCAACATTTGTTTTTTCTTTCCTTGTTAATTTTTGACATTCTAACTCCCCAATTTTTGAGTTGGTAATTTGTTTTTTGGGTGTTGAGTTTGAGAAGTATAGATCTTGGATATCAGCATTTTGTCTGTAGTGTCATTTGTGAATATCTTCTCCCATTCTGTGAGCTGCCTTTTTGTTTTGTTGACTGGTTCCTTAGCTGTGCAGAAGCTTTTGATCTTGATGAAGTCCCCAAAATTTGTTTTCACTTTTGTTTCCTTTGCCTTTGAAGATGCATCTTGAAAGAAGTTGCTGTGGCCTATATCAAAGAGGTTACTGCCATTCTCATCCAAGATTTTGATGGATTCCTGTCTCACATTGAAGTCTTTCATCCATTTTGAGTTTATCTTTGTGTATGGTGTAAGAGAATGGTTGAGTTTCATTCTTCTATACATAGTTGTCCTATTTTCCCAGCACCATTTATTGAAGAGACTGTCTTTTTTCCACTGTATATTTTTTTCCTGCTTTTTCAAAGATAATCTGGCCATAGAGTTGAGGGTCCATATTTGGGCCCTCTACTGATGGTTTTGGGGGGAAGGGGGTGGGGGTTTGGGTGAGCCTGGTGGTGGGTATCATGGAAGGCATATATTGCATGGAGCACTGGGTGTGGTGCATAAACAATGAATTTTGAAACACTGAAAAAATAAAAATTTTAAAAAGAGAAAGAAGTTATACAGAAAATTAAAACAACAATGACAACAGAACAGATCAATTAAAGCAGGAATTGGTTCTTCAAAAAGAACAACAGAATTGATAAACTGCTAACCAGACTCAACAACTATAACAATGAACAGCAGCAGCAGCAGCAACTACAACAACAACAAAACAGAGAGTGAATACTCAAATAAACAAAGACTCAAATAAACAAAATCATCAATGAAAGAAGGTAAGTGGCAATTGACACCACAGAAGTAAAAAGGAGAGTAAAATATTGTTATGATAATTATATGTCAAGAAACTGGACAAGGATAAATTCCTAGAAACATGTAACTTACCAAACTTTGAAGCAGGGAGAAATAGAAAATAAAATAGTAATAGCAATGAATTTGAATCAGTAATCAAAAAACTCCCAACAAACAAAAGTCCAGGGCCAGATGGCTTTACCAAAAACTTGAAGATTTTAATGCTACCAAAACATTTAAATGTCCTATCAAACATTTAAAGGAGAGTTAATACCTATTCTCAAATATTTCCAAAAAGTAAAAGAGCAATGAAAGTTTCCAAATTCATTCAATTAGTCCAACATTACCCTGATATACAAGCCAGATAAAGATACACATAGAAAGAAAGCTATAGGCCAATATATTTGATGAAAATAGACTTAAAAATCCTTAAGAAAATGCTAGCAAACATAATTCAATAATATATTATAAAAATCTTTCACCACAATCAAGTAGAATTTATTCCCAGGATGCAGGTGTAGTTCAATATTTGCAAATCAATTAATGTGATATATAACATCAATAGAAGAAAAGATAAAAACCATATGATAATTTCAATACATGCAGAAAAAAGCACTTGACAAGCACAACATCTGTTCATGATAAAAGCCCTCAGCAAAGTAGGTTTAGAGGGAACATGCCTCAACATAATAAAGGGCTTCGATGAAAAACACATAGTGAACATCATACTTAATGGGTAAAAACTGAGAGTTTTCCCCTAAAGTCAGGAACATGAGAAGAATGTCCAATCTCACCACTTAAATTTAACATAACACTGAAATACCAGCCACAGCAATCAGACAACAAAAAGAAGTAACAGGCATCCAAATTGGTAAGGAAGAAATAAAACGGTCACTATTTGAAGATGGCATGGTACTATATATAGAAAATCCTAGAGACTCCACCAAAAAACAAGTAGAACTGATAAAAGAACTCAGGTGGGTTACAGGATACAACATCAATGTACAAAAATTTGTATTTTTCTATCCACTAATAATAAGACTTCATTTTTATACATTTAATAATGAAAACACAGAAAGGGAAATTAAGAAAACAAACTAATTTGCCACTTCACGAAAAACAATAAAATATCTTGGAATAAACTTACCCAAAGAGGTGAATAGTATAAAACACTGGTGAAAGAATTTTAAGAGAGGAAATGGAAAGACATTCCATGCTCATGGATTGGAAGAACAAATATTGTTAAAATGTCTATGCTATCCAAAGCAATCTACAGATTAATGTAATTCCTATCAAAATAACATTTTTTCCACAGAACTAGAACAAACAATCCTAATATTTGTATGAAATAATAGAAGACCCCAAATGGCCAAGGCAATCTTGAAGAAGAAAAACATAGCTGGAGTTATAATTCCAGACTTCAAATTGTACTACAAAGCTGTAGTAGTCAAAAGAGTATGGTATTAGCAGAAAAATAAACACATAGATCAATGGAACAGAATAGGAAGTCCAAAAATAAACCCACAATTATATGGTCAATTAATCTTTGACAAGAAGCAAAGAGCATGCAATGGGGGAAAAGACAGTCTCTTCAACATATGGTATTGGGAAAATTAGTCAGCTACGTGTAAAAGAATGAAACTGGGCAACTTTCATTCACCATACACAGAAAAATAAACTCAAAATGGATTAAAGATCTGAATGTGAGACCTGAAACTATAAAAATCCTAGATGAGAGAACAGGCAGTAATGTGTTTGATATCAGCTGTAACATCTTTCCAGATACGTTTCTTGGGGCAAGGGAAACAAAAGGAAAAATAAACTATTAGGACTACATGAAAATAAGAAGCTTTTGCACAACAAAGTAAACAATCAACAAAAACCAAACAACAACCTACTGAATTAGAGAACATATTTGCAAATGACATATTTGAAAAAGGGTTAGTATTCAAAAAATACAAAGAATTTATACAGCTCAACACCCAAAATACAAATAAACAAGTTAAAAATGGGCAGAAATTGTGAATAGAAATTTCTCCAAAGAAGACATACAGGTGGCCAACAGACACTTGGAAAGATGCTCAACATCATTGATCATCAGGGAAATGCAAATCAAAACCATAAGACAGCACTTCATAAACATTAGAATTGCTAAAATCAAACCCCCAACTAACAAATGTGTTGGTGTGGATGTGGAAAGAAGGGAATCCTCTTGGATTATTGCTAGGAATGCAAACTGGTGCACCCACTGTGGAAGTCAGTATGGAGGTTCCTCAGAAAGTTAAAAATGGAAATATCCTAATATCCTCTAATTTCACTATTGAGTATTTATTCAAAGAATATAAAATTGGTGATTCAATGGGATATATGCACCTCTATGTTTATTGCAGTATTATTTACAATACCCATATTATGGAAGCAGGCTAAGTGTCCATTGATAGATGAATGGATATAGAAGATATGGTATGTGTGTATCTATCTATATCTATCTATATATGGATATATATTATATATTATATTAATATACAATATATTATGTATATGTCATATATAATAAAATATTATTCAGCAATGAAAAATGATGATATCTTGTCATTTGCAACAACATGGATAGATCTAAAGAGTATAATACTAAGTGAATTAAGTCAGTCAGAAAAAGATAAATACTGGAGTTTGGGAAGATGGTGGAGAAGTATGATGCGTTATTTCAACCGGTCACCTAAAGTGAGTTGATTACCTACCAAAGAACTCTGATCACCTGTGAAATCAGCCTGAGATTAGAATTATACACTTTTGGATCTCTACGGGGGCAGAAGATGCCAATGGACAGAAGTGTTCCAGAGTGCACCATGCCTGCACCATGGTTGATACATTCAGCTATGCATCCCTTCAGCCATCTCTCACCAAAATTACTAGGAGGAGGGATGCCCAACAGAGGAAAAACTAAGAGACTGGGACCTCTCCATCAGAACTATTGGATGTGAACATTAACAGCATGTCAGAAAGGGAATTCAGGCTAACAATTACCCAGGCAATGGCTAGGTTGGAGAAAGCCTTTGATGACAAAATGAAATCCATTAGGGCAGAAGTGAAAGCCACTAGGGATGATGCTAACAATGCTCTCAATGAGTTCCGCCCTAATCTAAATTCTCTAAAGGCTAGGGTAACTGAAGCAGAAGATAGAAGATAGTTTGTCTAGAGGACAAACTGATAGACAAAATGGATCAGGAGGAGGCCTGGAACAACAGCTTATAAGCCATGAAAACATAATTAGGGAAATAAATGACACCATGAAACGTTCCAACGTCAGACTTATTGGAATCCCTGAGGGGGCAGGGGGAAGAAAGAAAGAAGACTAGAAGATATAGTTGAACAAATTCTCCATGAAATTTTTCCCAATCTCTCAAATGGAACCAGCCTTTATGTTCTAGAGGCAGAAAGGTCTACCCCCAAGATCATAGAATCTAGAAAGACCTCAAGTCACCTGATAGTGAAAATGATGACTCATAATTTTAGACAGGAGCTCTTGAAAGCAGCTAGGGGGAAGAAATTCCTTACATACAGAGGAAAGCCCATCAGAATAAGGTCAGACCTGTCCACAGAAACCTGGCAAGCCAGAAAGGGTTGGCAAGATGTATTCAGGGCACTAAGTGAGAAGAGCATGCAGCCAAGAATACTTTATCCAGCAAGACTGACATTCAGAATGGATGGAGAGAAAAAGAGCTTCTAAGACCAGCAAGGTTTAAAAGAGTATGTGACCACCAAGCTGGCACTATAAGAAATATTAAGGGGGGGTTCTATAAAAGAGGAAAAAACCAAGAATATCATTGAACAGAAATTTATGGAGACAATCATTAGAAACAAAGACTTCACAGGAAACACAATGTCAATAAAAACGTATCTCTCAATAATCACTCTCAATGTGAATGGCCTAAATGCACCCATAAAACGGAACAGCGTTCCAGAATGGAAAAAAACGACAGCACTCATCCATATGTTGTCTACAAGAGACAAATTTTGAACCTAATGATACATCCAGACTGAAAGTGAAGGGATGGAGAAGCATCTATCATGCCAAATGGACCTCAAAAGAAGGCTGGGGTAGCAATTCTCATATCAGATAAATTAGATTTTAAACTAAAGACTGTAGTCAGAGATAAAGAAGGACACTACATCATTCTTAAAGGGACTATCCGCCAAGAAGATCTAAAAATTGTAAATATTTATACCCCCAATATGGGAGCACCAACTTCAAAAGACAACTGTTAAGGAAGAAAAAGGGTCTAATTGATATGAATACATTAATAGTAGGAGATCTTACCATGCCTCTCTCAGTAATAGGCAGATCATCCAAGCAGAAAATCAATAAAGAACAAGAGCATTGAATAACACATTGGTCCAGATGACCTCATAGATATATACAGAACATTCCACCCTAAAACAACAAAATACTCATTCCTCTCGAGTGCACATGGAGCCTTCTCCAGAATACCACATACTGGGTCACAAATCAGGACCCAACCAATACCAAAAGACTGAGACTATTCCTTGTATATTCTCAGATCACAATGCTTTGAAACTGGAGCTCAACCACAAGGAAAAGTTTGGAAAGAACTCAAACACCTGGAAGCTAAAGACCACCTTGCTTAAGAATGCATGGACCAACCAGGAAATCAAAGAAGAACTTAAACAACTCATGGAAACCAATGAGAATGAAGACACGTTGTCCCAAAACCTATGGGATACAGCAAAGGTTGTCCTAAGGGGGAAATACATAGCCATCCAAGCCTCCCTCAAAAAAAAAAAAAACAAAAAAAAACAAAAAAAAACAAAAAAAAAACCAACCTGAAAAATCCAGAATACAACAGCTGTATCTACACCTTAAAGAACTGGAGAATCAACAACAAATTAAGCCAACTCTATACACAAGAAGGAAAATAATCAAGATTAGAGCATAGATCAATGAGATAGAAAATAGAGCTACATTAGAACACATCAATGAAACTAGAAGCTGTTTTTTTGAAAGAACCAATAAAATCGATAAACCATTGGCCAAACGAATCCAAAAGAAAAAAGAGAAGGCCCAAATTAGTAGAATTATGAATGAAAAGGGAGAGATCACAACTAACAGCAAGGAAATAGAAACAATCATCAGAAATTACTATCAACAGTTATATGCCAATAAGTTAAGTAACCTAGATGGAATGGATGCATTCCTAGAAAAGTATAAACTTCCAAAATTGAACCAGGAAGAAATTGACTACCTGAATAGATGGATACCTAGTAATGAGATTGAAGCAGTGATAAAAACCTCCCAAAACACAAGAGCCCAGGACCTGACGGATTCCCTGGGAAATTTGCCAAACTTTCGAGAAGAAATAAAATCTATTCTCCTGAATCTGCTTCAAAAAATTGAAGCAGAAGGAAAACATCCAGACTCTTTTTATGAAGCCAGCATTACCCTGATCCCCAAACAAGGCAGTGACCTCACAAAAAAGAGAATTTCAGACCAATATCCCTGATGAATATGGATGCTAAGATTCTCAACAAGATCCTAGCTAATAGGATCCAATAGTACATTAAAAAAATTATCTACCATGACCAGGTAGGATTCATCCCTGGGTATCTAAGATGGTTCAACATTCACAAATCAGTGTGATAGAACAAATCATAAGAGAAGAGAGAATCACTCTGTCCTCTCGAAGCAGAAAAAGCATTTGACAAAATCCAGCATCAGTCTCTGATTGAAACATTTCAAAGTATAAGGATAGAGGGAATATTCTCAACCTCATAAAATCTATCTATAAGAGACAGACAGCAAATATCGTCTATGGGAAAAAGCTCACAGCCTTCCTGTTGAGATCAGGAACATGACAAGGATGCCCACCCTCACCATTCTTGTTCAACATAGTATTAGAAGTCCTCGCAACAGCAATCTGACAACAAAGAGAAATAAAAGGTATTCAAATTGGCAGTGAAGAAGTCAAACTCTCTCTCTTCGCAGATGACCTATACTTTATATGGAAAAACCCAAAAGACTCCACCCCAAACTACTAGAAATCATACAGCAATTCAGTAATGTGGCAGGATACAAAGTCAATGTACAGAAATCAGTGGCTTTCTTATACACTAACAATGAAAATACAGAAAGGGAAATTAGAGATTCACTTCCATTTACTATAGCACCAAGAACCATAAGACACCTGGGATTAACCTAACCAAAGAGGTAAAGGATCTGTACTGGAGGAACTACAGAACACTCATGAAAGAAATCAAAGAAGACAAAAAAAGATGAAAGCATTGCATGGTCATGGATTAGAAAAATAAACATTGTTAAAATGTCTATACTGCTTAGAGCAATCTTTACCTTCAATGCCATTCTGATCAAAATTCCATTTTTCAAAGCATTGTAGCAAACCTTATATTTGTATGGAATCAGAAGAGACCCCAATTGCTAAGGAAATGTTGAAAAAACAAGACAAAGTGGGGGCATCATGTTGCCTGATTTCAAGCTTTACTACAAAGCTGTGATCACCAAGACAGCATGGTCCTGGCATAAAAACAGACACATAGACCAGTGGAACACAGGAGAGAGCCCAGATATGGACCCTCAACTCTATGGTCAAATAATCTTCAACAAAGCAGGAAAAAATATACAGTGGAAAAAGGACAGTCTCTTCAATAAAGGGTGTTCTGAAAATTAGACAGCCATATGTAGAAGGATGAAACTCAACCATTCTCTTACATCATGCACAAAGATAAACTCGAAGTGGACAAAAGACTTCAGCGTGAGGCAGGAATCCATCAGAATCCTAGATGAGAACACAGGCAGTAACCTCTTCGACATCAGCCACAGCAACTTCTTTCAAAATATGTCTCCAAAGGCAAAGGAAACAAAAGTGAAAATGAACTTTTGGGACTTCATCAAGATCAAAAGCTTCTGCACAGCAAGGGAAACAGTCAACAAAACAAAGAGGCAACCCACGGAATGGGAGAAGATATTCGCAAATGACAGTACAGAT
>PISX010009766.1:0-73977 GCA_004024625.1 Mellivora capensis | reverse complement strand
CCTCAGAGAACTCAAGACAGTGCCTACTCTGTAGAAGCCCCCTAAGTATCAGGCCTCTTCTCCCTCCGTGCCATCTGCACCTAACCCCCGAGTGACTCAAGCCTACAGAGCATTTCCAACGAGGATGCGCCCTGTCTAGCTTTGCGCTCATCAGCCATGCTCACAAGAATGACAAGCAGGGGAAGCTGGTCTCCTCCACCTCCCACCCCCACCCAGGTCTTCCCTCCCTCCTGCCCCAATTTAAGAATATGTGTGAGTGTTTTGGATACATTAATACACAGCCACCAGCAAGCAGGAGCTGGATCACCCCTCACTTCTGGGGAAATTAGCATTTAAATTGAGGTATTTCAGGGAAGTAAATCATCCCAGAGCCAGCCAGCTGCTGTCTGCAGCCTTTCTTAGGGGAAGGAAGGCTGGGAGATGTGGGCTGCAAGCTCTTGAGTCTGCAAGGAGTGGTCTATGGTTCCTGGCTCTCCCTAGGCTGCCCAAAGCCTCCTCCAGCGGTAGCCATAAGCTCCCAACACCAATGAGGACATCTCTCCCGGTTTAAACCGTGCCCTATGCCCCATCCCTCACCTACAACTAGACTGAGTCTTTCCGCCAAGTGAGAGCAGCATCTTTGGCTGAGATGTGGTTTCCTCTGTGGTCAGTGAGTGGGGACACCTGGTCTCATCTGGGCTCTGTCACTGTCTCACCGTGGGGGGCTGGGGAAGCCACTCCCCACCTCTGGGACTGGAAGGGGTGAACTGCTGGTACAAAATATTTGGGTTTCTCTGAGCCCCAGTTTGAGAGGTGTTGGGCTCGATCTCACAGCCATTCCGTAGGTGCTGGAGTCACAGAGCTTGGTGTTTAAAATGAGGCTGATGTCTGTGCACGGCTACCTCATGCCCTGCTCTTCTCCAGGAGCAGTCAGAAACTCGGTTCTCCTGGGAGCTGCTTTTTAATTATGGGTCTTTGTTTACATTCCCTGCTCAAGTGCTAGACTTAGTCATTCTTGCATTCAGCCATTCATTCATTCATTCATTCAACCATTCAAATATCCAACAAATCTTTAATATTATGTACCAGGCCTTGGGAATACAACGACAAAACAGACATTCTCTGCCCTTAAGCTCCCCATGCCTAGTAGGAGATACATGTGTACAAATGCTTCTACATACGTGTGTAAATGTGTGCAAGGTGAGTAATGGTTATGAAAAGGTTAAAATGAAACATTTTTCATTCCCCATAAATCATATTTGTCTCTGATACCCGACCTACTAAATCAAAAGCATTCATCCCTTAGGTAGAAGGACATATACCATCTAGAGAAGAAAGGGGGTCACTGCCCAGCTTTGCATCTCAAAGCTGACTTTGTAGTGTCTTGAGCTAGACAAGAGTTTGGAAAGCCAGCCTGTGCCGGAAGTGAAGGTCCCCTTCTATATCAAAGCCAGGCCTGGCTGACTCAGATCATAGTGTCTTCTTTTAATGTACAGATGGTTCAGGCTATGACCTCAGGGGAGTTCCCACCAGACAGGAAAAGGAAGGAGAAAACCCTTCTTTCTGATACCAGTACTGGGAGGGATTGCTGAAGAGAGAAGGCTAGGGGGCCAGGAGCTCAGACTCAAGGGTAGACAACCTCTTTCTGGACTATTAGAAGTCAGCACCCCCTCCCTATCCACCCTAGCCTTGAGGGCAGCATCTACAAATGCTTAAGATACTAACAAGGGTTTGGGAAATGGCCCAGGGCAGGTAAGTGGGAACACGGGGTGGCGGGGGGGATGTCACCCCAGATCAGGGATTAGTCTGAGGAGGTGGGGAGCCCCTTTATCCAATAAGCCAATGGAAACTCCCATGAGAGGGAAGCAGGAGGTAAGCTAGAAGCTGGCAGAAGTCAGCCTCCAATTCCTGCACCCACAGGGTAGAGAGAAGAAAGTGGACATGACATCCTAGTACACCCTCCATGCCCCCAAGGAGGCAGGGATGAGGAAGGCTCCCTGAGATTAGAACAAGGGGAATTCAGAGTGACTTTGGCAGTGGATTCTTCTCAAAAGACTACCCAAGACCATCCACATCCTAATGGGTTGCCAGTGCAAAGGGGCTCATAGCCAAGCTCAAGTAAGAAATCATAGAGTGACTCCAGCAAGGACCCAGTGGGCTATGTTTATACCAAAGTCCTTCTGATATCTGCAGCCCCTGTGCTCTGAGGCAGAGTGGAGGTAGGGGAGCCTGCTGGGTGAGGAAAAGACAGGGTGGGTCCGTAAGGAGCTCAACTTCGAATAGACTAGTTTCCCTAAAGAGGGTGTTCTGTATCCTTAATTGGCAATTCGAAATACTTTTTTTGCTATCTGCAGAATGGAAACTTGAGGAAAAGATTCTATCAGTGGTAGAAAAATCAGAAGACTACAGTGTTTTGCATAACTGAGTTGTAGTGGTGAAAAAAAGTTTGAATCTTTAACAGTTTAAAGAGATGGTTAGAGATTAGAGTGATAAAGTTTAAGACTCAAAAAAGTTTAAGTTTCATAGGGGAGGTACAGAGACCAAGGGAGTAAAGAGGAGGGGTACCTAATACAGATGGGGTAGGGGAGGAAGGCTGCCTGGAGGAGGTGAGCCTTGACTGATTGGGAGGGGTTATCCAGGGAAAGAGCAAGAAAAGAAGGTGGGAGTGGGGTCCAGGCAGAAAGAACAGCATGTGCAAAAGTCCAAAGTGCTGTGTGTGTGTGTGTGTGTGTGTGTGTGTGTGTCTATGGGAGATGGGAGACAGAGAGAGAGAGAGAGAGAGAGAGAGAGATGGAACACTCAAATGCCACATTCTTGGAATTGAAAGAAGCTAAGATTCAGGATGTAAAAGCATTGAGTAAAAAAGCAAAGATGGGCTGGAGAGGGGCAGATAGAGAGCTCAGATCTTGCAAGTCTTCAAAGTGATGCTATGGAACAGAGTCTTTCTTCTGAGGGCGAGGACACCCCCACGGCAGGGGTTTCGGTGGGACAGCAATACTATCTGACCAGGGATTTTGAGCCTGGATACAGCCTGGAGGGCAAGCCAAAAAAGGAACAAGGCTGGAGGGAGGGTGATCAGTTACGGGGTTTCGCAGCCACCCAGACCAGCATGGTGGAGGAGCGGTGTGACGGAATATCGAGAAGAGACACAGATTTGAGAGAGACCCAGCGAGGAGGCCCTGCATGGACCCTGCTTCCCATCACCTGCTGCGTGCAGTGGGAGTGGAGGCCGACATGAGCTATGCCAACAGGACTGACTCTGGGGCCCACCTCCCCTTACAGTGAAACCCCCAGAGCTCTCCAGACACCCCCGTTTTTACCCACCATGGCCGGAGAGCAGACTGCTGTGTCTTGGCCCATCATGATGTTCTTGCCTTCTTCCTGAGCCTGCCAGCTGGCAGCCCATCTCAGCTCAGCTGCTGCATGTGAGACTCACAGGAAGACTGCCAGATCTCCCTAAAATCCCCAGCATCTGGAGCAAGCTCGACCACCTCCAGGGGGAGGCTCCCAGGACCGCCATACCCTGCTGGACAGGATGAAGTTCATGACCCCTACCCTCCCTGCTGTTTCTCGGATCATGGGTGCAAAGTTGCTTCACTGGCTCTGCAGAAGTCCAGGTACCAGGCCATTGTTATCTCAGCTGAGTTTCCCAAAAATGAAGAGCGAGGAGACAAAGGCAGGGGGCAGAGAAGTGACTTAGGTAAAGGCTCCCGGGTTTGCAAGACCAGAACAGGCTACACATCCATATTCTTGCTTTCCAGCCCAGAGCAGCTTCCACCTGGCGTGTCCTGGCGGGTCGGTAAGAACGGCTATGTTAACCTGCCTGACCCCTTCAGTCTGACCTGTGGGGTCCTGCAAAGCCAGGGGTGCATTTGATTCTTTTTTGTAACCTCCTCTGAGCCCTCTGGAGGGCCCCACAGAGAGACTTCATGGTGTCATCTTCTCTGGAAGGTATCCCTGAACCCCTTCTTTGGAAGTGAGGTCCTATTTCCACAGGACCTGATTTGGTCCTGACCGCAGCTTCCAGAAGGCGTGGTTGTTCTCTGCCTGTCTGTTTCCCATTCCAAGCTCTGTAGTTCTCAGCTGCAGGGATCTATTGGGCCGATTACCCTCTGAGCCTTTCTCATCTATACACCTTGCTTCCTGGGGCTGTACAACAGCCCGCTAACTATGTGGTCTGCATTCAGCCTTATCCCTCCAAGTCATTCACCATCCTGTGGCCAGAATGCTTTTTTAAACTGACGGTCCTGACTCCCATGTATCATTGGCTCCGGGTATTAGTGTTCTGTTGCTGTTGTAACAAATCACCACCTATTTCATGGCTTATACCAACTTAACACTTGTTATGTTTCTGAAGGTCAGATGTCTGACATGGGTTTCAGGGTGCATGCTTCCTGGAGGCTCCAGAGGAGAAACCACTCCCTTGCCTTTTCAGCTTTTGAGACGGCCCACATTCCTTGGCTCCAGGCCCCCTCTGCCACCATCAGAGCAAGCCAAGGCAAGTCAAGTCCTTCTGGGATCACATCCCTCTCTGGCCTCCTCTCTTACCTCCCCCTTCCATTTTAAAGACCCTTAGTGTTATTTGTTATGCATAACAAATAACACGGAGGACATGGGGAGATGGAGAGGAGAAGGGTGTTGAGGGAAATTGGGGGGGAGATGAACCATGAGAGACTGTGGACTCTGAGGAACAACCTGAGGGTTTTGAAGGGGCGGGGGGTGGGAGGTTGGGGGAGCCAGATGGTGGGTATTAGGGAGGGCACGCATTGCATGGAGCACTGGGTGTGGTGTAAAACTATGAATTCTGTTATGCTGAAAAGAAATTAAAAAAAAAAAAGACCCTTAGGATTACATTAGGTCCACCTGAATAATCTAGATAATAACCTCTTTATCTCAAGATCAGCAACTTCATTTCTACCTACACCCTTAACCACCTTTGCCATGGAAGGTAATTTATTCACAGGGTCCGGGGATTAAAACATGGACATCTGGGGGGCATTATTCTGCCTACCACACTCTATCCCCCCACTGCAGGAGAGCTTTACTGATGCCTCTCCCTTCATTTGGGGGTTTGATGCTCCTTCTCTGGGTTTCTACTGCACCCATCCCTCCCCTATTTTGGCATCTTCACACTGGACTGTTGGTCCCGGTCACTCACTGGTTCCCTTGTGGACCAAGGGCACTTGTCTGTCTTATTTGCTGCTATACATCCAGCCTTGACACAGTGGCTGAAACACACACAAGGGGTTCTGTAAGCACTTATTCAGTGAATGAATGAATGAATGAATGACTCCTATCTGAATGGCTATGAAGGGGAGATACCCCATCCAGCTGTGGTACTACAATCTCCTTTCTGTGGGGCCTGAGTCATAGCCTTATTCAGGTCTCCCTCCCTATCTTTTTTTTCTTCCTCATTATCTTTTCTTCCCTCGTTATCTAGTATCAAAATAATAAGCATCACTTTTAAGCTAACATCTACTGATTCTTTACAATGTCCTAGGCATCAATCTAAGGGTTTTACACACATCTCCTTTCACACAGCCACTCTGGGAGCTAAGTACTCTTGTTCTAAGGGCTTTGTTTGTTTGTTTGTTTGTTTGTTTGTTTTAAATAAGGGAGCAGAAGAATAAAGAGATTAATACGTGCACAAAACTACTCAGCTGGACTTTGAACAATTAAACTCCATGTTCTTAAAGACGAGGCAAGAAGATGCCAGTAATGTTTAATTTTGCCCCTCAACACAATGCTGGAAAGTGAAAGTTGACTCACTGAAAATACCAGCACTAGCTGAATGTGCCAGATGGATGCCCGCATTAATAACATAACTGCTCTTTATTGAACGCCTGCCATGTGTTAAGGGCTCTGCAGGATGCCTTTCTCCCCCCCTCCTTTTTTTTTTTTTTTGCTATAGACTAAAGTCTGTGTCCCACCCCCCAAATCCATATGTTGAAACCTAATGCCCAATGTGATGGTATCTGGCAGTGGGGCCTTTGGGAAGTGACTAGGTCATAAGGGTGGGCTCTTCGTAAATGGGATGAGTGCCCTTATGAAAGAGGCCCCAGAGAGCTCCTTGTCCTCTCCACCAAGTAAGGAAAGGTGCCATCTATGAACCAGGAAACAGATCCTAGGTAGACATTGAATCTGGCAGCGCCTAGAACTTGAGCTTCCCAGCCTCCAGAGCTTGAAGAAATAAAACGTTTGTGGTTTGAGCCATGCAATTGATGGTTATTTTGTTAAAGCAGGGCCAACAGACAGAGACATTTCTAATATCTTGCAAAGTCATTATTATGATCTCAATGATGGAGGTGAGAAAGCTGGATCAGTGGGGTGAGGTCACTTTCCTAGGCTCACACGCAACAAGGGCATCGATGCCACTCCCGTACCCCCCTCCCTAACCAGGAACACACTTTCTCCTGCCCCACCCTCATGCATCTGCAGGTGTGCATGAACACACACACACACACACACACACACACACACACTGTGAAGCCTGGCTTACACCTTGCACAGGCCTCCATCTTTAAATGCAAAACCATTTCCACCAGTGGCACCAAACTCACTTAAGCATTCCAGGCATGGCTGCTACTAACTCCCATCCTGGTAATTGCAATCCTTGAAATGGAAAGAAATTGCAGGCTAGAGAAACATTATCTTCTCTTCATCCCCTTCGCCCTCCATCTCCTTGCCGGTGTGTCAGCACAGGGATTCCTCATTTCCTCATTGTGTCCTAACACTGGACTGCTGTCCCTTGGGCCTCTGGAACTGGCTTGTCGAACTTCTCCCTCCAGTTCTCCAGGGGAGGAATCAAAGGCCCTGAGACACCACCACGCCCCATCTTTGCTTTCCAGATGCTATAAAGAGATCTGAAAGGAATTAGCCTTGCTGCAGATCCGCCAGAGATTTGGACCTAAAGGCTGCCTTGGAACCCAGATCTGTAGGGTCTGAGTGAAGAGTCCCTTGGTCCAAGGGGGTGGCTGAGCCTCAGAGCCGAGATGGCCGGCCCCTACTGCACACTGAGGTTTCCCCCCTTCCATTCCAGAAGGGTCTAGCTGCTTACGTGATCACAGTCAAAGACAGAAGCCAATATCCCTGTGCCTTTAAAACCATTTCAATTGCATTTAGGATCTTCAATTTTTGGTGTTCAGGGCCTTCTCTGTTCTCAGGGCACCCCAACCCCCATACCTGCCTCCATTCACGTCTGTCTCAAGGGTCTGGCTTAGCAACAGACACAGAAGAGGGATGTTAAACCCCTTGCTGAATGGGTCCAAAGGTCGACCAGGGACTCTGCCTGAATCCTGGCATGTATCCTCACCTTTCCTCATATACCCCCAGTCCTACCCCTAGACAAGAAGCCAGTTCTCTGAGGCTGTGCAAGTCCCTTCCCATCTCTGGGAGTCTTTGAAGCCCTGGGTCATTTCTTTGCCGAAAACACGTGTCCCCAAAGGGCTCTAGCACAGAGGGCTAAGAAGGAGTCCTGGAGAGGAGGAGCCCTATTCCCATGGGCACTCTGTGTCTCCTTTCTCACCTCGGAAGCAGTCTCCCAGCCAGGCACACCTGAATTTATGTTGTAGTTCCAACTCCAATCCCCTACATGGCTCTGGTTGGACAGAACATTGGACATTTTTGGGACCTCTGTTTGCTCATCGGAAAAATGGGAACAATAATCATCCTTACCAGCCTTACATACTTGTTGTGAAGATTAGAAGAGCCCATAATCCAAACTGCTTAGCAGAAGGCCTGGCAAGAACAGGCCCTTGATAAAAGGTAGTTATCGTTGCTGTGGAGCACAGTTTCATTTAACATTCTGGAAAGCCTGTCTTGATTAGAAATAAGGGAGATGCAAATTTTAGAGCTGGGATGGACCTCAAATTCTTTTCTTTTCCTTCTTTCCAGGCAGCAGACACAGCTTGTCCAAGTCACATGATAGGACTATAATGAGAACCCAGGACAGGTGGCTACTAATTTGGAGTTCTTTTCTTTCTATCCTGGGATTCTTTTTTTTTTTTTGGCTGGTGGATTTAATTTTTTTCCTTACCTCATACCCTATCCCTGACATCTAGGAGAGTTATTGATGCTAAAGGCAATGTTCCCAGCACGGTATGTTGAACACCTCTCTTCCTATCATAGTATACATCAAAATTGTTGTGGGTATGTCTTCCCCTGCACACTGCGGGCAGAGACTGTGTCTTCTCTCTCCTCCAGTTCCCAACAGCACATTAGGTACATAAGAGACTCTCAAAATGTTTGTGAAATTGAACCTCCAGTAGGTTGGACTCCAAATTAGATAAAAAAATTCAAAACTCCTAACTTAAAAAAAAAGTAAAAAAAGGGGCGCCTGGGTGGCTCAGTGGGTTAAAGCCTCTGCTTTCGGCTCAGGTCATGATCCCAGAATCCTGGGATCCAGCCCCGCATTGGGGCTCTCTGCTGTGCAGGGAGGGAGCCTGCTTCCTCCTCTCTCTGCCTACTTGTGATCTTTGTCTGTCGAATAAATAAATAAAGTCTTTAAAAAAATAAAAAAAATAAAAGCCACATTTTAACTAACCACACAACATCCATGCATTTATAACTTCATTCCTGTTAGTAGTTAGAGAGAAACTTTTCTTATCTTTCTCGTTCCCTTTCCTCCCTCCCTTCTTTCTTCCCTCCCCTCCCTCCCCTCCCTTCTCTTCCCCTCCCTTCCCCTTACTCCCTACCTTCCTTCCTTCTTTCCTTCCCTATTAACATTTCAAACCAAGCCATGAGGTGCTTTTTAGAATCAGAACACATGGCCTAGGAACAGCTGTTTCTGGTGTGAATTTGTGGCAGGGGTCATATCTCTGAAAAGTTTCTTCTTCCCTTTTGTCTTTCCCCTTCTCCCTGGGGCACCTTGCAAGTCTTTCCATATAGCCACCTCTAATGAGCTTTGCAAAATGAGAAACCTGCTGCAGTAGAAGAAAATCTAATAGCAATTGCTTTCTTGTTTGCTTCCTCTCCTCTTTCTCTCTCTTTTTTTATTAGTCATTAGCAATGGAGGAAAAAAACACCCAAAGGCAGTAGAAAAGCAGCAATATATGCATGTGCTCTGCAACACTGAGCTAATGAGGAGACCTGACCATCTCTCACAGCCCTTCTTTTTCAATTTCAATAGATCTGACATCAGTTGAAGCCAAATTCAGACCCCAGCCAGTGTGGACATTAGCTAGTTTACATCACAACCGAAGTGAAGTGTGGGCTCTGTGATAGGACAACTGGAAATGGGTTTAAGTGCTTCTTAAAACCAATGGATGTCAAGACTTAAAAAGGGCCTAGCAAAACAAGAGTCTAAATAACACAATTTGGGATCTTTTCAAAATGTGATGCCAAAATATAATTCGATTCAGTTCCCAAGACCCTAGCTTTAGCTTCTAGCCTTGCTTGTTACTGATTAGGTTGTCATATGGCTGTATGACAGGGCCACGCTGAGCCCCA
This sequence comes from Mellivora capensis, assembly GCA_004024625.1. Classification (NCBI taxonomy): domain Eukaryota; kingdom Metazoa; phylum Chordata; class Mammalia; order Carnivora; family Mustelidae; genus Mellivora; species Mellivora capensis. Next base: position 64,551 of record PISX010009766.1, on the reverse strand, counting down.
GGGTTGTCTGTAATAATTCTACACGCCCGCAGTGAGAATGGGTATTAAACTCCACCCCTTACCGGGTTCATGATCCCGAATGAATTATTTCATTTCAGGACCCTCAGTTCCCTCATTTGTAAAATGAGTATCAGAATATTATCTACTCTTATAGACTCAATTACGAGGATCAGAAGGGGCAAGGGATCTGAACAGCCTGGTAGACACGTAACTATGTGCTAGTTTCTATTTATTTCCCAGTAAGAAGGATGGGGCAGGGGCGCATGGGTGGCTCAGTGGGTTAAGCCTCTGTCTTCGGGTCAGTTCATGATCCCAGGGTCCTGGAATCAAGCCCTGCGTCAGGCTCTCTGCTCAGCGGGGAGCCTGCTTCACCCCCTCTCTCTCTGCCTCTCTGCCTACTTGTGATCTCTGTCTGTCAAATAAGTGAATAAAATCTTTAAAAAAAAAAAGAAGAAGGACGGGGCAAAGTCTTGCCTCTGCCTTTCGGATAGACTTGCCTCTTTCCCTGGATAAACTTCAATTTCCTCATTTGTAGCAGGACTAAAAAACGTGCTGGTGGATCTCAGTTGTTGTGGAATTAAATGAGATGACAAATACAGAATGACACCTGCCACATCATACTATGTATTCCATAATGTTAATTACCATTATTATTATTGATAATAGGAATGTGATGTGGGTTTTTAAAAAATAATATACAGTGGGGGCACCTGGGTGGCTCAGTCAGTTAAGCGTCCAACTCTTGACTTCGGTTCAGGTCATGATCTCAGGGTTGCGAGATTGAGCCCCACAAGGGGCTCTTGCTCAGCAGGGAGTCTGCTGGAGATCCTCTCTCTCCTTCTTCCTCTGCACCTCCCCCCCACTGGCATGCGCTCTCTCTCTCTCTCTCTCTCAAATAAATAAATAAATAATTCTTAAAAGAATATTCTACAGTATTAAATCCCAAAGAATCAATGACAGTGGCAACAAACATTCTTGAAACTAGCAAGTGATTATGGCAGAATTACAGAATACAAGGTTAATATATGAAAGTCAAATTCTTCCCTATATGACAGCCATGAACAATTTGATTTGAAATTAAAAATACAATACCATTTGCAGTGACATCCAAAAAAATGAAATAGGTATAAATCTAACAAAATACATATAAGATCCATATGAGGAAAGCTTCAAAACTGACATAAGTGATAAAAAAATCTAAATGAATGGAAAGATAGTCCATGTTCGTTCTTGTGTTGCTAAAATGTCAGTTCTTGCCAAATTGATCTACAGACTCAACACAATCTCAATCAAATTCCCACTAAGTTACTCTATAGAGATCAACAAACTAATTCTAAAGTTTATATGGAAAGCTCAAAGACCCAAAACGGCCAATATAAAATTGAACAAGAAAGAGTTAGAAAACTGATATTATCCAGCTTTAGGACTTATTATAAAGCTACAGTTATTAAGTATGTGGCTATTAAATAGCCACATACGGTATAAGTTATTAAGTATGGTATTGGTGAAATCATAGACAAATAAATTAAGGAACAGAACAAAGAGCCAGAAATAGACCCATAAAAATCTAGTCACCTAATCTTTGATAAAGGAGCAGAAGCAATATAATGGAGAAAGGACAGTTTAAAAAAAAATGGTGCTGGAACAGACATCTACATGCCAGGAAAAAAAAAAAATCTAGACACAGAAACTACACCTTTCACAAGGAACTTGACCCCAAATGAATCACAGAACTAAACATAAAACACAACAGTATAAAACTTCTAGAAGACAACATCAAAGATGATCGTGGTGATCTTGGGTTTGTGGATACGTTTTCAGATATAACGCCAAAAAGCACAATCCATTAAACAAGAGAGGATATGTTGGGCTTTATTAAAATTAAAAACTTCTGCTCTGTGAAAGACACTGTTAAGAAAACGAAAAGACAAGGCACAGATTGGGAGAAAATATTTGCAAAACACATAGCTGATAAAAGACTTGCATCTGAATTATACAGAGAACACTTAAAATTCCAAAATAAGAAAACAAACAACCAGATTTAAAAAGGGGCAAAAGAGCTGAGCAGATGTAGCACCAAAGTAGATCTAGAGATAGCGGAGAAGCTTATGAATACATGCACAGCACATGTCATTCCGTAATTGCAAATCAAACGACAACGAGATACCACTCCGTAACTGTTGGAAAGGCTACAGTCTAAAGCACTACTGCCACCAAATGCCGGTAAGGATATGGACCAAAAGGAAGAGTTCATGGCAGGTGGGGATGCCAAATGGTACAGCCACTCTGGCAGATAATCCGGTTTCTTACAAAGCCAAACATACCCTTACCACACAATTCAGCAACCACTTACCCAGGTGAGTGGCAAACATGTTTACACAAAACCCTGCACACGAATGCTTATGGCAACCCCATTCATACCACCCCAAACTGGGGAGCAACCAAGTTATCCTTCAGCAAGGGTAATCGACAAACCAGAGTGCATCCATAAACGTGATAGTTTGTAACAACAACCAGACATGAGCTATGGAGCCACAGAAAGATAGAGAAGAACTTAAAATGCGTCTCACCCCATGTGAAGAGCAGATCTAAAATAGCCACATACGGTATGATTCCAACTACACTGCATTTTGGAAAAGGTAAAGTTAGGAAGGCAGGGAAGAGATCGGTGACCGCCGGGACTGTGGGAAGAGAGATGGAGGGATGCATAGGCAGCACCAGGGGTGTCTCTAGGATAGTGAAACTATTTTGTATGATACTGTAATGACATTATGCCTTTGTCAAAACCCACAGAATATACAACACAAAGTACACTATGTACTTTACTGAATATTGTATCAATATTGGCCCTTCAATTGTAACAAATATATGCCACCATTGCAAGATATTAATGATAGGAGGAACCTTATGGTAGGTAGAGGAGTATTGAGGGTAATAGGAATTCTCTACTTTGTCCTTAATTCTTCCACAAATCTAAAACTGCTCTAGAAATTCTGTTAATTAAAATAATAACAATGTGCATAGGCAAGAGAGCTGTGGCATTAACTTTTATTGGTCTGGTGGCTTCCACATATTTTTGTGGATAATGTTTAACTGGAACAAAGTTACATCTGTATATTTATATATTGTCTATGGTTGCTTTCCTATTAGAATGGCCCAGAAGAGTAGCCATGGTAAAAGTGTGCATGGCTCACAAAGCTGAAAATACTGACTCTCTGGCCTTTCAGAGAAGATTTTGCTGACTCGTGTTTAGAGTATAGACTGTTAGACAGAGAAGTGCATTGAGAAGTAGTTCAGTTCAATTACCTAATAAATTCTGGAATCCTTACTACCATAATATCATCCCAGGAGGAACAGTTGCCTAGTCTAATCTCTCCAGCTGGTGTGAACCTCTGCCCATCAATCTTGGCATTTAGAAACAAGCCTCTTTTCCTCTCTACTATTCCTCTGATTCACCAAGCCCACTCTTTCTGATCTAGAAATAGGACATCAGAGTAGCCCTGGGGTATCCACACATCCCTCTCAGCCCTCTTTCGGAACCAGACTTTGACCCGGTCTCAGCCTCCTCCTGTACTTCTTGGCTATTGGTGTTTCTGTTTATCCCCATACTCCCAGAACCTGCTTCTGATTTTTAGTTTCAACATGAGAACGAGGTGCCCCAGCTATGGCCCTGGTTCTATTTGCTCCATTTAAATGGAAAAGTAAGTTGACCCTTGAACAGGTAGCAGGGGAAGGCACCAACCCTCTGCACAGTCAAAAATCAACATACAGCTTTTGACGCCCCCAAAATGTTACCAATAGCTTCCATTGACTACTGTTGGCTTACCTATAACATAGTCAATGAACGCGCATTTTGTATGTTATCTGTACGGTATACTATATTCTTACAATCTAGTAAGCTAGAGGAGGGGCGCCTGGGTGGCTCAGTGGGTTAAAGCCTCTGCCTTCGGCTCAGGTCCTGATCCCGGGGTCCTGGGATTGAGCCCCACATCAGGCTCTCTGCACAGCAGGGGGCCTTCTTCCTCTCTCTCTGTGCCTGCTTCTCTGCCTAATTATGATCTCTCTCTGTCAAATAAATAAATAAAATCTTAAAAAAAAAGTAAGCTAGAGGAAACAAAATATCCCTAAGAAAATCATAAGAGAAAATACATTTATAGTGCTGTACTGTATTTATCAGAAAGAAAAAAAAAAAAAAAACTTGTATAAGTGGACCCATGCAGCTCAAACCCACGTTGTTCAAGGTTCCACTGTGGCAAAATGATGGCCCCCAACAATATTCAGGTCTTAATTCCTGAAATCTGTGAATGTTACCTAATGCTATGGGCTGAACTGTGTTTCCCTACAAAATTCATAATTTAAAAGCTTCACAGTATCTCCCAGCACCTCAGAGTGTGTCTGCATTTGGAGATAGGATCTTGAAAGCAGTGATTAAGTTAAAATGGGCTATCAGGGTGGGTCATAATCCAATCTGTCCAGTGTTCTAATTTTAAGAAGGGAAATTTTGGACACATGGAGACACCAAAGATGCGCGAGCAAGAGGATGTGAGGACACAGTGAGAAGGCGGCTGTCTACAAGCCAAGGAGAGAGGCCCAAGAAGAAACCAAACTTGCCAACACCTTAGTCTTCGACTTCCAGCTTCCAGAACCAACTGTGAGGAGATAAATATCTACTATTTAAGCCACCCATTCTCTGGTATTGTGTAACGTCAGCCTCCTATGGCAAAAGGAACTTTTCAGAGCAACAGCTCCTAGCCTAACCTGCCCATCTACACTAAATTAGGGACCCTAAAATGAGGAGGTTATCCTGGACGATCCGGGTGGATGCTCCTGTCATCACACATGTCCCTGGAAGAAGGAAGCAGGGCTGTGCCCACAGGAGGCACAGAAAGTGATTTGAAGATGGGAGGAGAGAATGCAGTGATGTGACCACAGGCCAAGGAATGCCAGCGTATGGAAAAGAAAGCACCCAATTCTCCCCAGAAGCTTCTAGAAGGAACTATTCCTCAATACCTTGACTTCAGTTTCAATGGACTCAGGTAGGAGTTCTGGCCTCCAGAAGAGTGACAGGAGAAATGTATGTTGTTTTAATTACAAAATTTGGGTAATTTATTATAGCAGCTGTGTGAAACTAATACTTGTACTTTCTCAGATAAATACCTTTTTTTTTCTTTTCTTTTCTCTTTTTTTTTTTTTTTTTTTTTAATAAATACCATTTTGGTCTAACTTGGTCTCCAGACCCCTCTTTCTCCAGGACCACTCAGCTCTTAAGCAGGAGCTGGAGAGCTGCTTCACCAATTCCTTCTTCAAGGAATGCAGCACGTTCAGAGAACCAGTATTTCTAGGAGCTCTGAGGAGCTCAGGCTTTGGCATTGGCCAGCATTGTGTTTGAATACCACAAAGGGTTAGTCTACGTAGTCTTGGGCATAGTACTTAGTCCACTGAAACCTCGATTTCAGTCAGTGAATGGGGAACAACCTATCAGCCCTCTCGGGGTGTTGTGAATATTTTAAATGACAGTAGTTAAAATGATCTGGAATAAAATAGGTTCTCAATGTTCCCAGTAAGTTATTGTCACAGTTGCTATCATTAACTGTGTTGGACTCTCCATGAATTCAGGGTCTACCTGATTTCCTCTTCTCAAAGCTCATAAGGGACTTTGTAGACTATGGTTTGGGGCTGAGTTCAGGTACCAATCCCATGAGTTTGTATCAGCAACTTCCTCTCTCATTCATGGGTATCCCCGACTATCTGTGTGATGCTTAGAATCAAAAAAGCATGGTCATCAATGACTCCGGTTCTGCCTTTTGGCACTTAAGGGAGGTTGAGTGGCTTCCCTTCAGAGAGGCTAAGCAACAAGTCCAAGGTCACATAGCTAATGAACTATCACTCTGGGATTTAAGTCCAGGTTTCCAAAGAGCTATCTGCTATGTTATACTGCATCTCATCTGCTAGACCTGTGTCTCCAAATTCTAAACCCCCAAACACAGGGCAGCCCCCTACAACACCTCCTGAACTGGGGGTGGGTGTTTCCTGTTCATAAGGCCAGACTCCCTCCCTCTGTCTTCCAGGGACTTCCTTCCCTAAGGCAGCTCCTAGTAAGGAGACAGCTGGGAAGACTCCAGGCAGGTGGTGGGAAGCCCTGAGGCTCTCTGTCCTTGTGTTGGGAGAATGTGGTGACACACCTAATAGTCCTCCCTCCCCCACAGGAAACCAGGAAACCAGCACTTACCCAGAGTGCCTTCCCGCTCTGTCAGCAATCCAGACCATATGGTTAATTAGCTAAAATTTGCGACCGCATCTGTGATGCTATTTTTCTTTTTGGCATGTGTGAACTTAATTACTGAAGCCATGGGAAGCTCCTAGCCCACTGGGAGTGTGGTGGGCATGAGGGTCACAGAGAATGCCCATGGCTCAGGAACGGGATGTGTGGGTGATCGAGGGCCTGAGAAATGAGGAACAGAGAGGGCCACTTGTCTCCCCCCACCCCCCCCCGAGGATGAGCTTCTTATGTGGCTGCAATGAGGCCGGGACACAATGTCACAAGGCCCCATCTGCATATGCTGGCAAGCATCCTCGAAAAAAGGCCAGCCTCCTTGCACAGTGGAACATAGAGTTCATTCTCTGGTCACCCACTGTCCTTCAGTTCTATCCTCAGTCACTCCACAGAACATCTGTCTCCCCAGAACATGGGAGAAGGTATCCAAGAAAGAATGCTGATCAGTCTAATAAATGAATGTGCCCTTCTGAGCCTTTGTTTCCTCATCTGTAGGATGGATCATAGAAGTCCTATTCTAGCATCCTATTGGGATGAAATAAAATCAGACATGCAGGGGCAGCTGGGTGGCTCAGTGGGTTAAGCCTCTGCCTTCGGCTCGGGTCATGATCTCAGGGTCCTGGGATTGAGCCCCACATGGGGCTCTCTGCTCAGCGGGGAGCCTGCTTGCCCCTGCCTCTCTGCCTACTTGTGATCTCTCTCTCTCTCTGTCAAATAAATAAATAAAATCTTAAAAAAAATGTTTAAAATCAGACATGCAGTAGGTAGCACGGTCCCTAACATAATGATGGGTGTTCAGCAATGACTCACTGAGTGAATGAATGAATGGCAAAATCAAAAAGCCCCTCAATGTCAGCATTGGAAGAAGCCGAGGGATCCGAACCCAGTCCAGTCCTCCCACTGTGCCTCAGTTGCCTTATCTGTAGGATGGGGACAACAGAATCACCCCACTGATTAGGTTACTTGAGGAGTAAAATATACAATGATATGCAGACCTTTTATAAGGGTGCCTGGAATGGGACCAGATCAGGAAACCCTGCTCCTGGGTTTGGGAATGATAATAAAATGGGGAAGTTTGCTGCTGGCAGGGAGAGGGCTTTGCCCAAGCAACAGCTGTCTAGGGTACACCCTGGACTGTAATGCAGAGCTCCCCCTCTGCCCAAGCTGCTGTGTCTGAGCAGGATGGGCCAGCGCCATGCTCAGAATGCCAGAGCTCAAATGACCGAAGTGTACCATCTCGTAGGGGTCACTGGTCTAAGGAGGGAGACAGAGCCACACCCCCTGCCCCTTGGGGGACACTCAGACTAAGAAGGAAGTCGGGGCCCAGGGACAATCTGACCAATATTGACAGAAGAGCCTGGCCCTTCCTGGGGACTCTCGGGGCTCCGGCATACGGTTTTGCGGACCATGCCATTCAATGTTAAGAGGGCAAATAGAGAGTAACATCCAGCCCTGCTTGGCAAGCCACACCTGATGTCCACACAGGCATGTGTCTACCCCAAGAAGGCTCTTTTTCTTCTGATCGGCAACTGTGGCCTTGGAGCTTTCTGTGGGGTCAATGGAGAACTTGGGGGATAGAGAATAGGAAGCCTCAGAACAGGGGGCAGATGTTCAGAAGAGCAGGACTAGTGTCATTCTGACTCATGTTTCTATCCCTAGTGCCTGTACAGTGACCGGACTCAGGGACGCTGAAGCACATAGCTGTTGAATCGATGAACCGTACATATCCCTACCATCAGTCGTAGGGGCTACTGGGTGCTATGAGCTCAGGGCATAAACGCGTGACTGAAGAAGCAGGAGAAGAAGTACGCATGGGGGAAACTCCGATTTCCTAAGCTTGGCAGCACTTTAGAGTAATCGCAGCTAACTTATTGAGCAGCGACTCCGTCCAGGCGTGGTACACTGAGTGATGTACACATTATCCCTCCAAGTCCCATTGACAGGAGGTTACAATGACGGTGAGCATGGACAAGCGAGAGCACAGAGGCTCAACGAGGCCGAGGGACTTGCCCGCGGTCACATCGCTCCCAAGGAGCAACACTGACATTGTAAGTGGCATTTTATTGCCTCCATTTCTGTTTGGGTTCTGGAACTTCCCCCCCCCTCCCCCACTGCTCTTTCCCCTAGGCTTCGGGATCTCTCTCCCTCTGGCCCAACCCAGACCTAATAGACCACGGGGCCCATGTCTGACTCTGTACCCTAGCCTCCCCTTCCCTGCTGGGGCCGGGCCCCCTCACAACATCACTTGTGAGCAAATGTTGCAGGGAGGAAGGGATGAACCAGTGAGTGAGGGGTGGTATGAGGGCAGCATGTAGGAGGTGTGATCCCCCCCCCACAGCCCTGCCCCCAGCAGGAAACTCCACTTGTATTTCTTTCAAAGCCTAGTCTGCACACCCTCTTTGCCCTCTTGGGGGCGCCAGGTAAAGGGATTCAGATTCATTCATTGACTCACTCACAGGCCACCCGTGCTGTTTTTTAACCATCCGGCTCTCCTCTCTGGGGCCTTGAAGGTGATGAGTGAGGTATCAAGAGAGCTACCACTCCTTCTGTCTGCTACACTATTTCCCTCCACTGGCTCACCCCTTCACTTTATTCAGATCTGTGCTTTACCGTCACCTCCTCTGAGAAGCCTGCCATGACTTGGATACAGTAAAACTTCCCAAATCCTTACCCTGCTTTCTTCTTCTTCCTATCCCTGACTACCACCAGAAATGCACGTTCATTTTTCTCTTGGCTGCCTTCACCTCCCCAATCTCTCCCAGAAGGTTAGCTCTATGAGGGCAAAGACCTTCTCTGTCTTGGTAACTGCTGTTTTACCAATATCCAGAACAGTGCCTGACACAGAAAAGTGCCCGATATGTATTTATGAAAGTATCTGGAAGGGTGGTTGGAGAGCCTCAGGTCTGTCATTTAAATGTCCGCTTAGCGTCTGGCATTCTCTTTCTTTCTCATCCTCTGGCGCTGGCTTCTTCATCAGTCAGGCAAGATACAGCCACTAGACGTGACACCTCCCTGAATGTCTAAAAAGGGCCATTGGGATAAGTTTACGAACTTGCCAAAATAGAAGATGTCGTTGTTGTTGTTGTTGTTGTTGTTGTTGTTGTTAAGCTCCTGTGTGCACATTTTGTGGACACAGGCCTTTTGCCCCATCTGAGCATTAAGAGCCCAGGTCCCTTGCCAAAGGCTCCCCCACCTTTCGAGAGCTGGGACGCACAGCCTAACCTCAGAGCGCCAGCTTTTGCCATGCCCCAGGCAAGGACCTTCCCTAAGACAAGTCTGTGCAAAGTACCATTAGAGCTGGCTTTGGACAGGCAAGCAGGGGACGGTTTTTTTGACAGCACCATTTGGTGGCAATGATGTCGCGTACATCATTTTGCCTTATTGCCTCTTACACAAAACCGATGTAATGCTAACACCCGTCTGAGAGAGCGCCTGCGAGGACGGCATGAAAGCACTCTGTGAAGTGTGAAGTTGAACACAGATGCAGGAGGAGAAAGCAGGGCTGGGCAGTTCGGAGTTGATTGACAGTTGGGAGCCATGGGAGAATTTGGAGCAGGGTGGAGAGAGCCACACTACGAAATCATCTTTGGGGAGCAAATCCGGACGCGTGTGCAGCCAGGCTGGGCCTCCGGGTTCCTTTTTCCCTTCTGGAGCGTGCCTTCGGAGGTGGGGAGAGGAGAGAGGTAGAGTCTGCAGGGTGGGAATCCCCCTTCCACACATGCAGGAGGGAGTGAGGGCGGCGGGGAGCGGGCCTGGGTGACAGGCACCACTTGTGCCACCCTGATTAGCTGGGAAAATGCAAATCTGCACTTCCTTCCCCGCCGCAGCTAACAAGATAATGAATATTTTCATCAGCTGCAGAGAATACAAACATCTGTAGGAACACCAAACCTACTCTCAGGGGTGGGGGGAGGAGGGGAGGACGCGGAGGTGGGGAAACCAGCTTCTCAGCAGTTTTAGGGAAGAGGAGATGTGTGGAGATGCTGGAAGGGTGGCTGGGAACGAGGAGCCCTGGCTGGTGCCGACTGCGCATGGCACAGTGAGAAATAGGTCAACTGTCCACTACATCCTATTCCTGCTGCCCTCTCGGGGATGGCGCCTGCTCCTCTGTGGCCTTTCCATCCCCCGTCCATCTCTCCTCCTGCACCTGCAGCCATCTCCCCTGCCTGTCCACGCAGCTATTCCACAAACATTTACTGACTCCTACCGTGTGCCACACAGGAACCTAGGCTCCAGGCAATAGATGTAAATAAGACATCCTTTGCCCTCAAGAAGCTCATCCGTTCCACCAACCTAGCTGGAGAGACAGACATGGGAACACATCCCCCAACCGAAGGAGGGCTCTGATAGAGCAGACAGCAAAGAAGGATCGCTTTAATCTTCCGGAGGAGTGGTGTTCAAGGAAGATGGGAGGAGGTGACACCCCTCTGAGGCAAATCAAGAACAAACTGGAGTATTTGAGGCAGAGAAAGTGGAAGAGCATTCTAGATACAGGGACCAGGGGAAAATACATTCCAGATACAGGGACCATGTGCAAAATCAGGGGAGCAAGAGGAACCCCAGGGAACTCAGGGAGCCACAAGCAACTCGGGAGAAACATATGACACCAAGCAAGGCAAGGACCAGAAGCTATGAGACAGGAGAGGCAGGCTTGAGCCCATCTATGGGGAGCCTGTCTGCCACGCAAAGGAGCCGAACCTTATCCTGGGCACGACGCAAAACTGCTGGCAAGTTTTGAGCAGAGGAGTCACAGCGTAAGATGTTGCATTTGAGGAAGATCCCGCTGGCTGCAGCATGGAGAACGGATTCAGAAGGAAGAGTGGGAGGGCCGTCAGGGGGCTGTTGAGGATTTTGGAGGCAGCCTGGCCCTTATGCAATATTCGCAGGGGTGTGTTCTCTGGGGGCGGAAGGCACAGCAGGAGCAGATACTCGCCTGCACCGGGGAGCTGGCTCTGACTGCAGCACACCAGGAGTCCCCAATCATGCCCCCTTCTCAGAGTTCTACTGAAGAACAAAGGAGATCCTGTGTGTCACAGTGACCGACAAGGCCTAAAGCGCTGCTGACATATGAGTTATTGGTTATTTAACTAGAGCTGTCCTATTGGGTCTGATCATTACTTCCTCCTTTTGTCTCTCATTCCCATCACTGATACCCAGACGCATACAGGAGTGCAACATCGAAGCCTCCCGGCTCCAGTGTCGGCCCTCGCTGGCCGTGAACTCGGAAGGTCCCCTGAAGCTCCCTGCTTCAGCTTCTGCATCTCTGAACTGGGAATAATATTCTTCTCTGTAGCTGTTCGTTGGGACTCAGGACGGCTGACATTCCAGTGTTGGACAAACACATATCTTTAGCAATGTGAGTAGAAAGTGAGTGTGAACCCCGATCCAGTGAGCAGCCCCTGGGCCCCACATTGTAGGTTTGTGGTTTGGTGTGTAGGTCCGATCAAGCCCTCTGCCTGGTTTCGTACAAGCCATGATGTTTTGTTGTTTTATTTTTTTTAATATTTATTTTAGAGAGAGAGAGAAAGAGGAACTGCAGGGACAGGATGAGGGAGAAGGAGAGAGAAACCTTAGCAGACTTCGCATTGACCTCAGAACCCAATGCAGGGGCTTGATCTCAGGACCCTGACTGAGATCATGACCTGAGCAGAAACCAAGAGTCGGATGGTTAACCGGCTGTACCACCCAGGGGCCCAGGCTACGAACGGTTTTTAATTCTCAAATGGTTGTGGGGAAAAAAATCAAAGCGAGAATAGTATCTTGTGTGACATTGTGTGACAAAATTCTATGACCTTCAAAACTTAGTGTCCATAACCAGAGTGTCACAGGAACACACCCACGACACCCACGACACAGCAGGCAGGTGCCGGCTGGGGCTGTTTTCCCCGCTGCAGTGGCAGAGCTGGTTATCTGACCAGCAACGACCCAGCCGCAGAGCTGAACAGAAGAGTGAATGGTGAACAGAACCGAGATGTCTAGATAAAGACTAGAATATTCACGGGGCACCTGGGGGGCTCAGTGGTTAAAGCCTCTGCCTGCAGCTCAGGTCATGATCCCAGGATCCTGGGATCGAGCCCCACATCAGGCTCTCTGCTCAGCAGGGAGCCTGCTTCCTCCCCTCTCTCTCTGCCTGGCTCTCTGCCTACTTGTGATCTCTGTCTGTCAAATAAATAAATAAAAGCTTAAAAAAAAAAAGAATAGAATATTCACTATCTGGTCCTTTACCCAAAAAGTTTTCTGACCTTCCACCCCCTTTAGGTGCACTAACTTGAGTATTGCTGATTGTTGCAACCCTATGAGGCAGGGGTTGATTCCTCTCCACTTACAGATGGGGAAACGGAGGCCCCGAAAAACAGAATCACTTGTCCAAAGAGACACGGAATGAAAACTGCCTCCATTCCATGACTACTTCATTTCAGAGCCCATTCTCTTTCTGCCCCATCCTGATTCTTCTCCCATAAGGGGCCAATCCCCTTTCTTCTCTCAAGATACCCAGGGATCATGGGGTCTGAACTCACTGAGGGTAAAGACTAAGGCTGCCTTGTATCCCATGCCATGTGATGTCCATCCCAGTGCCTGACACACAGAAGACGCTTGATGAAGAACTCTTGCTACTCTGCACACACGTGGCTGGGGGTGGCCATTCTGTTTGAGCACATACCGCTTACCCCAGCACTCAAGGTTCGTTTATAAGATACACTCCTTTTCTCTGTTCTTGTTTGGAACTGAGTGTAAACCTGTCCCCAAGTGCAGCGAGTTGGGAGACATTTGCACACTCTGTTCACTTTCTCGAAAGGAGCCCAGGCATGAGTGCCCACTGCTTCATGGCAAACAGCTTCTGTATCAATACCAGCCTACCTCTTCCTCCGGCTGCAAGATGGCTGAGGGCCCCCGAGGGCCATCTTCGAATATCCCCAACTCCTCCTTCTCCAGGCAATCCTCCCCACTTGGACTTCCTGGGAACAGGCTCGAGAAAACCCCCACCAAGGGTAGAGCACGGAGAGGAGACAACGCCTGTATTTGGGGGCATGGAGTCAATTAGCGGGACCTGGTTTCTCCCTGCCTCCCAATGATCTGCCATGCCACCTCGGGCAAGATTTCCTTGCCTTCCAGAGATTCGGTTTCCTTGCAAGGAAAGTGTGGCTGCCAAAGCCAGGCTGTCGGGGTTATAGAGAGGACTGACAGGAAAGAGTAGGCAGAGAAAGTGCCTCACAGCCCGTGGCCCACAGGGGATACTCCGTGAGCTCTACTGTCCCCGCAGTTCCCCTTCCTACAATATGCAAAGCTCTGCACCAGCCCTGGGGAGTTGAGATGTGGGACTGAGGTAGGGAGAAAAACAACCAGTTTACAGTAGCTCCAGGCAAGGTAAGAGGGAGCCTGGAGAAGAGAAACAAGAATGTAACTTTTACTGAGGATCCCTGGGGCCAAATTTCTCTTATAGAACCTCTTCAGGCTCCCAGTGTCCCCAGTATGTAAGGAGCATTCTCTCTGTGTCGTGGATAGGAAAGCTGATCAGAGAAAGAATGCGACTGTCCAGGGCCATATGGTTAGTGTATCAGGCCCTGTGAGGTTCCTCGCAGGTTCCCCTTTAGCGAAGGTCCTGTCCCAACTCTGGACATGCTGTTAGTCAGAAGCCTTCAGCTGTCAGCCCCTTCCAGGGCTGTTTTGGCTACAGAGAGCTGCCTCGGCCAAGCCCCACCCCTACCCAGGGTGGCCTGCACCCACAGCTGCTCACTTCAGGGCTGTAAAAGTCTAGAAATCTCGGCCCACTGGGGGCCGATGCCAAGGGGCCATCCCAGCCCAGCACCGCCCCCGGGTCCGCTGAAGCTGTGGACACCTGCAAGACAGAAAGCCCGACTCCTGCCTCATCCAGTTTCCCCACATGTCAATCCCAGGCCACACCCTCGTACGCACATTGAACCCAGATTCTGCTTCCTTAGCAAACCCACGTGCAAGGACAGCTAGCAAGTGATGGAGCCAACACCTGGACCACGCGGTCCTGGGCGGAACATCTTTCTGCAGATAACTGCACAACGAAGGCCATTCGCCCGTTCACGTCTTCACCTGTCCACGGGACTTCCTGAGAACTGTGATCCTTCAAGGCGCTTAGAGGACCATAAACTTAGATTTCCTGTTTCTGAGATCACGGTCTCCCTGCCTTTATGTGAGCTCCGACCTCTGGGGATCTCACCTGCCCTCTGTTATTTCCATTAGCAGTTGAGGGCGTTGTGTATAATAACCATCCCGCGCAGACATCGATCTGCTCCTCGGTTTCTTTGGGCTCTGCAGTCTCAGCCCCACCACTCGGGCTCTGCCTGCCTTTTCCCCCTCATTTAGTTCTGCAACAATCCTCTTTATCTTTGAGAGCCGCTGTGTGAGATGCAGATGCCTTTCCAGCCTGCTTGCTAATGACAGATTTGAGGATCAAGACAGCATGGGGCGGAATTAGGGTAATTCAGCCCAAGAGGGTTCCCTTTGAGCGGAGGCCAACTTCTACCTGCCAGCCCCTGATGTGGAAGAGCAACCTAATAGACCCCTCCTTGGAGAGCAAGCCGCTTCTCCTGTCCCTGTATTTGTCTTCCAGGAATCCTGCAGCAGAACCTCCCGAGGCTTCCGGCTCCAGTCCCGGACCCGCCAAGGTCCAGGCAATAATGCAAGGCTCGCTCTGTACAACGATGTGTGGAGTTAGATCAGGACCCCAAACAATACCAGCTGTATCGCCTCTGGCTAGCTCATTGCTCTGCTAAGCCATGGCACCCGGGACGTCAAGTGTAAAGGCTGGATCTTTCTCGAGGCTGTGGGGCACAGGGTAGCAACAGCTCAGTGTGCAAACCTCTTGCCCAAGAGGTTCCGCTTCCTAGATTTATCCTGAGGAGACAACCAGTCAAATGTGCACAGCTGTATTTACAAAGACGCTCATCACAACATAGCTTATGACGGTGAGGAGCTGGCAAACATCTCAATGCCTATCAATAAATAAATGAATTATATAAAGCCTGGGCAATGAAATACTGCGCAGACATTGGAAAACATATCGCTGATCTTTACAAATTAGAGGAGAAAGATGTTTAGGGGATATGGTAGAATGCAACAGGCCTGTACTATGTCATCCCAGTCATATCAATTTTTCAACATATAATATGTGACTCCAAGCACGGGGGGCATTTGGAACGAGGTTCACTAAAATATGAAGGAGGTCACACACAGTGGAGACCTTGGATGATTTTAAATTTCTTTTTTTTTTTTTAATATTACGTGGGTCTTCTATGAAAATATCTATTAACTTTAAGGGGATGGGCAATAAAGGCTGTGTGGCCTTGGGTGAATAATTTTCCCTTGCAATCCACTATGGAAAGGGGTCTAATATTATCTATTAATGAGGCTATTCAATATTATGTTAAAATGTGCCTAAGGTACCTAACACAAAGCCTAAAACATGATAAGCTTCAAAAACGGTCCCTGGTCATAGTTGTTATAAAGAAGCAGGGATGGGGCAGATATCCCAGATCAATGGCCTGGGGTGGTGCCAGAGATGTCCACCCAACAGGGCCAGTCTTCCTCTCTTCTGCTCTCGCAGGACCACACACACACACACACACACACACACACGCAAACACACACACACACATTCATCTCCATTCCCATCAATACACACATGCATACATCCACAAACACATTCACACTCATACATAACCCGCACCAAGATGCGTTCACACATACATATAAGCACACACGCCAACACACATTCACACTCATTCGTGCACACCAACACGCATTCACGCTCATATACACCAAGGCACACGGACGGGCACAGAGATTCTAGGTCTGCACCCCTATACTTGGGGCACACGCAGATACACACCTACATACACGCGCACACACAGTCACGCTCACACACACTGAACTCCAAGCACACACATAGCGGAGACCGAGAGGATGAAGCCGGCAGAGTCGATGGAGCTGGCACCCTTCCCCCTGCCCACCAGTCCGCTCGCGCCCGTGTCCCCGCTGCACATACTCTGGCCGCCCTCCACTGGCTCCCAGAGCCCGTCTCCCTGCAAGGAGAGGGAGGGGTAGTTCGGGAGAGGCGAGGGTGATTGTTCGAGTTGAATTAAGCATGATGCTCAGAGACAGCTCGAAGGATGCACGGGGAGAGACATGCCGCTGAACTCGGAACCCCTGTTCTCCAGGCGTGCGCAGGCCTGACAAAACATTTCAAAGCGGAGGAGAGCATTAGGAAGGGAGGAGCTGACAGCTCCTAAAAGCCCAGTAACAAGGAGACACTAATGAAAGAGCGCATCTGTGCGTTCAGCCGCTCCAAGGACAGACACTACAAGCCTTCTTCAAAGACGTGTTGGCAATGCATGGCCTTTCCTCCGGCATCTTCTGCACCCCACGCCTCACAGTAGCGGGACAGAAAACCCTGGGGAGTTGTGCTCAGATTCTCCTCTGTGGACAGGGATCCCTGCAGCTCACACTGTCCGGTATGTCCTTAAGGGGCCCAGAGGTCAAAAACAGTGGGGACATGGCACAAGGGGGTCCTGCGGTACAGACCTCTGTAGCAAGGAAAGGAGGTCGGGGAGAGAGAGGAGGAGAGAAGGAGGGATGTGAGAGGAGAAGGAAGAAACTCCTCTGGTTCCTACTGTAGATCTGCAGTAAAAGCTCACTAGCTCGATAAATAATCTTTGCAAATGTTGAGGGTTCTAGTTACAGAGGACAAAACTTGCTAACCACCTACTTTCGTCAGACCCTAGGTACTGAAGATGAAAACAAAACCAAGCAGAGGAACAGGGACCCTATCTTCAAGCACTTGGCATTCTAGTAGGGGAGCCATGCGGGTGAAGAGACAATTGTAACATGTATGAACTCTTCAAATCCCACGTTCTGTCTCCCTTTTCTAGTAAAATCCCTCCTTGAAGAGGAGTTCCCAGGCGCACACACACACTCCATTTTCTCACCTCTTATCCTCACTTAACTCCTCTCAAGAGCCTTCTGCCACATTCATGCATGCCCATCCCCCACTCCCTACCATCACCGACAACCTCCAGTTTGCCAAACCCCAGTCTCCATCCTCATGGAGGTGACCTCCAGGGGGCATGTGCCACAGACGGCAGCATTCTCCTCGGGAAGCGTGTTCTGGGGACTCCATGGCATTCCATCGCCTGCTGTTTCCTCTTTCTCCTGCCTTGCCTGCTGGCTGCTCTGTCCCTGTCCCCTTGGCTGGTTTCTCTTGTTCTCACCCCTAAATAACCTGTCCCATGTCTCTTCACTATCCGTACTCTCTATGGACAGCATCCTCTACAGTGATTTTTGAAATTATCTATGTATGTATGTATGTATGTATGGGACTACAAGTGAGTTGGTTTAGAACTCAACTCAGAGGTATCTTCGCTCACCGAGAAGAGGTACACTCAGCCAGGGGAGACATGCCTGGCTTTTGCTCTCAAGAAAAACCCAGGCTTTGGAAGAGAGCATGCAGGGAGAGCTGTGGGGAGAGAAGACCCAGGTGCTAACGATCAAGCCCCAGGAAGGCTGGGAAGCGGCGGTGGAGGAGAGGAGCCAACCAGGGGCACGCTGTGCACAAAAGCCAGGGAAGACGTTGTCAGGAGAGAGTAGACAATGGTGCTACATAAAGAGAAGCATTGGCGTGAGAGCGAGAGAGAAGCGTGTCTTCTATATATGACCACAAAGGGTGCACTTCTGGCCTGGAGGAGAGCAGTTTCTGTGGGTGATGGGTGTAGAAGCCAGGCTGCGGTGGGCGGGGAGGCAAGTGGGAAGTGAGGAAGCGGAGACCATTTGCATAGACTTCTCTTTCTAGAATGCTGGCTGTGAATGGAAGACATACGGTGGCAGCTGAAGGCGACTCCAAGTGTGTGGAGGGGACGAGATGGGAGAGATGAACACATCTGGGCTGAGGCAAAGGGTCAGGAGGGAGGGAGACATTTAAGGCAAGGGGAGGGAGTTCACTGATGACATCAGGTTTCTAAAAGATTGGAGGGGATGCCATCCGCACGAGACGGCAGACAAACACCCCTTCCCCTGAGACGGGAGTGGGGGCGCATGCAGGTACGTGCAAAAGATGTTTGGAAGTTATGTTCTACCTTACGTTCTGGTTTCATGTTCTGTCTTTAAAAGAGTCGAACAGAAAGGAAGGTAGCGCTGAGCGTGTTAGAGGCTACAACAAGGGGGTTTTGAAGGTTCAACGGATCCACTGCAGGGATGGGGACAAGGAAGAGAGCAGCAGGGGACTGCCTGCTTGTGTCGAGGACCCAGATGACACTGGGACCGTGGTGCCAGTCTGCACTGCGGTGTGGCTTATACAAACCACAGGGGCTGTCCCCAGGTTGGAAGGAGGGGAGCTGATTGGGTGGATTCAGGGCCAGGGTCTACATAAGACTGGTCCTCTGCTCACCTGTGTCTCCCAGACAATAATTACGGCAACGGCAGCTACCATTTTGTGCTGTGTTGCCTGGGTGCCAGGAGCCTTGTAGACTACATCTCTGATTCTCAGGACAGCACCACAAAACCACGAAGCATTCTCCCTTTTACCCAGGAGAACTCGGGTCCCAGAGAAGTGATGCAATTTTCCCAACACTTCCCAAGCCTGCCTGACTCCAAAGCCCGGGCTCTTCCCCGTATCCCGTATCTTGTCACAGCCTCTGAGACTTGACTTCGGCTCTTATCTTCCCCAAGCATTGGCTTCACTAGGATAAACAACTTCCACCTTTGAACACTTCCTTTTGGGACCTCATTTCCAGTGCCCTCACTCTCCCGTCTTCCCCTACAGTTTGTGAGTTTCCCGACCCTGAACATGTGTACACACATGTGCTTTTTTCAAGGTGGTAATGAGTTCTCTATGGGAAAGCCAAGACTCCTCCGTAAAAAGTTCTTGAATCCTGGAGGGTTTTCCCCAAGGAAACGTGCGTATGCTTCTATCTAGCTTCCTCCCTAAACCCGTCTACCAACTAAGGTGCCCTTCAAGGAGCCAGAGGCGTGCAGACGCCCAGCATTCCACGTCCCTGCTCACCTCTCTACCTCCCCCTCCAAGCCCCCACACCAGAAAGACCTTAGGTGTTTTCTTCTCAAGTTTTGGGCTTCTTCACCTACTGATCTCTGCCTGAAAGATCCTTTCCTTAGCCCTTTCCTAGCAAACACTCGCCCCTCAAGATTCAACTCAGGCACTGCCTTTGAGAAACATTGTCAGGTGGCCTTCCTACTTCAGGTCCCCCCTAGGTTTTGTGCTTCTTTGAGGATGACACAGGACAGGTAGGGGACAATGACGACGTGACTGGTTCAGTGGTTGTCAGACTAGACAAATCCGGGTTGAAGGCACTTACTACTTGTGTCACTTAAACTTTTGATGTCCTCATTTTCTCAGCTGTAGGATGAGGGTAGCATATACCTACCCCATAGGGTTGCTGTGAAGAAGCAAGGAAAAGTGCTTGGCACAGTGCTCAGCATAGAATGAATGGCAGCTGTTCCTGGAACACTTGTCAAACAGGACTGTATTTAGTTGGTGCGTATATCCCCCCACCAGCCCAGGAGTACCAAGAGGCCAGAGACAGCATCTGATTCATGTTTCCATCTCCAGCACCTTGCTCACAGTGTAGCACACAACAGAGACTCATGAATAAATGAGCAGATGAATCCAAGTTCCCCTCAGTGTATACTGTCCCTGTAATTCCATTATCTGGAATTACGTATTTCATTTCCATATGTTTTGAGAGAAGATAAGGGTTAAGAAGTATCTTCTTCCTTTGAAAGGCAGGAGAGCTCCCCAAGGATTGACTTGATGGTGGGGAGATTGATGGGTCAAGGACCAGGCTCCATGTAGGACCACGGGCAGTGGGATGGCCATCCCCCACCGGAATTCACTCACAACCATTTAGAAGAGGTAAAAACCAAAGGCTAGGCAGTCAACAGTGAAAGTTGGCAAGAAAAGATCTAAGCCCCATGGAGAGGTGGGAGCTCTGCATTAAGGCTAACACCCAGTGGCATTCATGCAAACAGCCTTGCTTGTTTATGGCTCTATAGTCAATAGGATAATTCCAGGGTCCATTCTGATTGGCCTCCATGCTATCACATTCACAAAATATATTAAATATTACCCTTTCCCTGAAACACTGGGATCCTTGGTTTCCAGCAGGACTGGGGAAAGTGATGAAGAACACAGTTAGAGGATTGTGAACCCAAAAACTAGATTTCAAGTGGCCACAAGCTAAGAGCAAAGGACAGAGTTCAGGTCGGGGGAGGGCTAGCCATCTTGTCCAGTCAATGATTAGCAATCTGAGCCTTGCACATAATCTGTCTCTTAGAAGCCTCTGCCTTCCCCTCAACCACCATCTCCCCAGCTGTCTTCTCCCTACACCAGAGCCACGTGACTCCGGCCAGCTGCCTCATCTTGGCTGCAGTCACTGGGACCTGAGTCCAGTCAAAGGAAATTTATGAACCTCTAGGTCAGAGCTCAGGGGACTTAACGTCACATTAGCACTTGGTACTTAGGTCTGTTAAGCATGTACCTAGCGGTATCATCATTATTTCTTTACAGATGTGTCTTTCCTGCTAGCCTGAGGCTTTCCTAGAAGCAGTAAGATTTAAAAAAAGGAAAGAAAGAAAAGAAGAAGAAAGAAAGAAGGGAAGGAGAAATAAAAGAAAGGAAGAAGAAATTAGGCCAGCTTCTGGTTTTTCTCTCATCTTATTTTTAAGTTTTTTTATTTGTTTGTTTTTTGGGTTTTTTGTTTTGTTTTGTTTTGAGAGAGAGAAAAAGAAAGTGTCAGTGGTGAGGGGCACAGGAAGATGGAGAGAGAATCCCAAACAGACTCCTCATGGAGCTTGGAGCCTGCCCCAGGGCTTGATCTCAGGACCCTGAGACTCTGACCTGAGTTGAAATGGAGAGTCAGACACTTTACTGACTGAGCCACCCAGGTGCCCCCCGTCTTGCTCTCATTTTAGGAACCAGTTTTATCCAGTGGGACTCTATCCTATTTTCACAATGATGGTCTTCACAACCTGCCCAGCAAGCTAAGTTCTTTTGATCCCTGATGCTTTTCCTCTAGGAGACAGAACACTCTCCCAAGATTTTCATTCTGTATCTGGGTCCTTTCATCTTTGAAACATTCCTATCTCCCACTGCAGAGTTCTGAGCCCTGACTCTGAGACAACTTCTATTTTCTCTGCCCAAGGGGTTCCCTACTGGATTTTCCAATGGGTTCCAGTCATGTTTCTTCCTTTCTAGAAGTTTCCTGAGAAGGCTTTGCCCCCAGAGATCTGTGGATTTGAAGAAGAAAATATAGTAGGCTAGTGGGGATGTCATGTGGAAGAAGAGGGGTCACAGAGAAGATCCCCTAATGATGGGGAAGGGAGAAGGAACCAGGTCTCCTTCATGAGGGAGTACCTCACTCAAAGATAGGCCTCTGAGGAGTAGGGATAATTACAGGACTCAGAATTCAGGTGGGGAGGTGGGGAGGAGAAAACACACACCAAGTATATACCACAAACCAAGCACTGTGAGATGATATATTATCTCATTTAATAGCCCCATCTCCCCTTGCAATAGGAGCCATTGCCCCCATTTTACAGAGAACACCACCCGGATTCAGAAGGTTAGGAATCTTATTCAATATCACCAACCAAGTCAAGGGAAGAGTCCATGACTGAATGAGCTCTGTCTCACTGTAAAGTCATTTCCCCCCTCCAGAAAATGAAACCCCTAGGTAAATAGACTCAGGATGTCCTCACACTTTTAAAACATGTCTTTCCCCCAGACTAGCCAGAAATCCCCAGGATAACTGTCTTTTATAGTTGAAGTGAGCAATCACTGTCCCTTCTGCTTGTCTCACTCCTTCCATGAGGAAATTACAGAACCATGGGCCACTGAAACCATAAGCATATTAGGAATCTACCGAAGCAATGGTTTTCAAATTTCTTTTGTTTGCGATAGAATCTGAACTCGGAACTCCCATGTATGAAGCACATAACAGAGGACTCTCCAGCCCCCCTAGATTCCCCACTGGAAGGGATTCCTGAGGCTCTCCTGAGGACCCCCATGCCCCTTGAAGAAATGCAGTCTGACCTACTTTGGCTCCGCATTTATGGAAGAGGAAGACTAAGGTCAGGAAGGGGCTCACCCAAGGTTATCCAATGACCTTGAGGCAGCACTGGGGCAGGACTCTCCATCCATGCTGTCAGTATTCTCTTTTCTATACGATGGCTGACTCATATCTATCTCAGTGGATGAGAAGGTACTCTGGGGCCTATGCAAGCAGGCAAAGTGGGAGTGGGTTGTGGAGACAGAAACTTCCTTCTGGCAGGGGGAGTAATCATTAATAACAGTGACCAACTTAACTGAGTGTCTTCCATGGTGCTAGGTGCAGGGCAGAGAGTCTTGCCTTCATTATCCCACTGAATCCCTGCAACAGATTATGATCCCATTATGGGGATAAGGAAGCTGGGTCTTAATTCCTAGGCATTAGGTGTTCCGGCCAGTAAACGGCTGCGGTGGGATTTGATCCCAAGCCATCTTGCTCCAAAGCCCAGTTCTTAACCAGTCTGCAGTACTGGCTTCCTAGCAAAGGCTAGACTCCTTGGTATTTACCAACATATCCTTCCCTCCCCTCCTGCCAATCTGCCAGCAAATGCTCTGCACGATCAGACGTCTCATTTTCTTCACCGTGACCGCCTAAGTGCAAGGTCTTGGGTATAAATGCGCATCCTCCTCCCTCCCTCTGACAAACCCGCAGGCACGCGTACCCAGGTGCGGGCGCGCGCTCATGCATAATGCATGGCACCACGGTCTCAAATCCTGCTAAATTGAGATTCAGCCGGCTGTTGGGTCTGGAGACACCTCAGTGCCTGCGTCATTAGCTGAGCTCTGAAAGCCATCATTACCGCAGCCACTGTGGCTGAGTCATGGAGACCGCGGGCAGGTAATAGAATTGCGGGGACACATAATAAAAGGGAATGGAATGGGACTCGGGCCGGAAAGGAGGACTATCTGTTATCCATCCTGAAGGGTGATATGTAAACAAGAGGCTCCAGGTTTCTGAGATACCGGTTCCGGCAGGTCCCTCAGCAAGGGATAATAAATGGCACAATTATAACCTCCGCACTCTGAGGTTCCAAAGGAGAGGAAGAAAAAAAAAATCAATGAAATTAATTTAATGGGGTCCCATTTTTTATGTTTGTTTTGCTTCAGCAGTTGTATGAGATACCCCTATGGACCTGCTCATCTTTTCTCCACCCACTGTCTTTGCCCACAAGAGCAAAGGGAGTGGGGAAAAAACTCAGAAAACCAGCCAGGACTTTAGGCATATTTGTCTATGACATCTCAGAGCAGAGAAGCAGTTCAGAGAATCCCAGGCTGGAAAAAAAGGCTTTAAAATGGTATTTCTCATGAGACAGAGGAAGAGGCAGTGTCTCTATGTACACTTGTGCAGGTTGTGCACTGTACAAGGGTGCCCCGTGGAGCAGTGAGTAGAGACTTCCATCTAGTCCATGCTATCCTGGACCAATGGAGCCTTGCGCCGGGTTGCATCCACCTCTATATAATGAACAGGGAGGAGCCATAGGTAGGTCTAGGGAGTGACACTGAACAAGGTCTTAGAGACATGTGTTCTGTGAGGTTCACATTCTGTGATCATTTTTACATCCCTTCCTAGATATAGTCCCTCTTTGTAAAGGAAGGGCATGAGATAAGGTGCAGGGGAGGGGGCTACCGTGAAAACACTGATTTCCCGGAAGGCACAGTGCTGAGAGGATGAAGCATCCGCTTTATTTAATACTTTTCAGTAATCCCTTGAGGTTTATTGAATCCCATCTTACAGATGGGAAAAAAAAAAATGAAGCTCAGAGAGTTGTGCTCACCTGCCCCAGGTCACAGAACAGCTGAGCAAAGAAGCAAGGTTTGCAACCTGAGTATGTCTGGGCAACATGCTTCTTCTTGAGGCTGTTTCCACCTCTAGTTTTCTGTGATTCTGTATGAAAAATCACCTTGGCTATTGCAGTCTCAGGGGCAGGGGCAAGAAATCCCACTGCCATCCAAATGAAACAGCAGCAAACATCACATGACGGGAGTGGAGAGTCTGTATGGCGGGAGGCAGAAGGTCGGGGCATGGTGGCAGTGAAACTGACCGAATGTGCAACTGGTCTCCCAAGGAGGTTAATGAGAGGTAATCCGCAAAATCACTGTCCAGTAAGCCTGGTGTCAATATTTAGTAAAATAATTGAACAAATGTGCCCGGAGAAAATCTGCGAGCATTTGAGAGATAATGGAATAGTGAGCGATAAGGAGCACTGGAGGTTCCTGTAGAACAAATCATCCTAGACAACTTGATAGCTTTTCCTGACAAAATTACAAAATTAGGGGATGAAGGAGATGTAGTAAAGGTTATGGATCTGAGCTCCAGCAAAATATTGAATAGCGTCACATGTGATGTTCAACTCGCCAAATTAATTCAAATTGCCTCTGATTCAAGCTGTGTTAGGCAGATTCATGCTATTATTGCATCTGGTGGAAGAACAGAGCCATCGGGGGCTGATATATAGCACTGCTCCAAGGGCCAGGCCCAGAGACTCTCCCACCCCTGTCTGTGGTCTGGAAGGGAGTGGCAGCAGGGCCACTGGGATCCCAGGCAAGACATGCAAGACATCTTTAAAACAGGGGAAGACCCCGGAGCATCCAGAGGGATAGGGTGTTTTAGAGATAATTTGATGATCACAACCTCCCTATGGGGCAGGTGCCATTACCATCATCATCTTTATCATCATATCAATTGTCATCATCCTACTTTAGCTCCTAATAAACTGAGGGTCCAAGAAGGAGTGGCTGACCATATACATAGGACCTGAAAGCACCTGTTTCTGATTCTAATGACTGGTATCCTTTTCTCAGAGGTTCTCAACTCTGCATACAACAGAACCACCAGGGCTGTGGTTGGGGGAAGGGTGGGGTGGGGGAGGCTTGTTAAAGATCCCTGGCCCCACTCCCAGAGTTTCTGATTCAATAGGTCTGGAGTGGGGAGTGAGGATTTGAATCTCTAGCAAGTTCCCAGCGGATGCTGATGTTGTTAGTCCAAGGACCACGCTTGGGCTACTGCTCTATTCCAGGTCTTTTGGATATTAATTTGCATATGACTGACCTGGAAATCTTGTTAAAATGCAGATGGAGCAGAGGGAGAAGGAGAGAGAGAATCTTAAGCAGGCTCCACCCCCAGCACAGAGCCAGACTCCCAGCTCCCTCTCACAACCCTGAGATCACGACCTGAGCTGAAATCAAGAGTCAGGTGCCTAACCGACTGAGCCACCCATACGCCCCCTGGTCAGTAGATCTTCTGAAGAATGGGGGATTTGGCATTTCTAACGAGCTTCCTGGTGGTACCCATGCTGTTAGGCACAGCACACCTTGGGCGGCAAACACCTGTGCACCTAGGCCATGACGCTGAGAAATGAGAAATCTAGAACAGCAGCACCGAGACTGAAGAATCTATTCTAGCATCTAAAGTAGAAGAAAGAGGTCTTAAACATACAGAAAAATGATTTGTAGAAAAGACATAATTTGGAAGATCTGAATGCCAAATGAGGCCTTGCCTTCATTTCATTTCCTTTATGGTTAGAGCAATTTCTTTAACTTTTTTGGGCATCACTTTGCTTGTTTCCTAAGTAACACTCATTATTCTTCTTATAATGATTATTGTTCTTTAATGTCAAGACTTTGGTTCGATGGTCAATTTATAAACATGTCCGTAGAGAAAATACGTGTGCGCTTGTCCAAACAATTGCTGTAGACACACCCTGTGGTATTGATCAGCATTCTGGGGTGGGCAGTCACCTATTACACTATTCTCAGGTGCAGGGCTAACTCATCTCTCTCTGTCCTGATAAGTGACTGTACCTCCTTCTACAGGCAAACGGGACCCAGTATACTTCCCATTACCAAAACGTTCCCTGGAGCCATCTATAGTGATTTTAGTACAGTTCTAGAACCGCTCCATTATACAATATACCCCTTTGCTTTAAATATCTTGATACATGTATGCAATTTATCGCCACTCGTCTACAGTCGTTTAGAAGGGCAGAGAGGTCCTCCATCAGAACCACTGAGGCAGTGAATGCAGACGGATGGAGTGAGGGCTCTCTCTTGCCCACCCTCTTCTTGAGCCAGGTATTGAGCTCAAGAGAGAGAAATCTAAGAACTATTGCAGATGGGTAGGGACAGGAGGAATGGAATGGCTAATTATTGTTCTGATTGTTATTATTATACACTAAAAAACCAGTTACACTTTAAACTCGATATTTGAGGGCCTTGTGACAAATAGAACTCCATTCCGCGCCGTCTCCCTGCCTCAGTGAACTCCTCCCATGCTCCCCCCTTTACCTCCCTGTCGTGGTTCCTCCAGCATTCCCTGACCAGTGCCTACCACGACTACAGATTCTAAACACTGATTTATTTCTTAATGTTCCTAAAACACCAGGAAAGAAATCACTAGTTTTGGTTTACATCCCAGTCTCTTTTTTCCACTTTCCCAGACTAACACGAATTTCCCCCACAGCTAACATCAAGACGAGATTCCTTCTAAGTCTACCTGGGGTCAATAATTAATGTATTCATTCATTCATTCTCCTTCTGATTTGGTCACTTTTTTCATTTCAGTAACATTCCTATCCCCAGCACCTCCTTCATTTACTCCGCCGTTCAGTGAACACATCACTAATCCATTCGTGGGTTCATTCACTCATGTGCTTATTCTCATATATATTCATCAGTATAGGAATTATATGTTAATATAAATTAACGCATACATGTGTACATCCACTGAACAGTCCATTCCACTTTCCATTCACATCAGTTCTCTATTCATACGTTCTTTCTTTCACTCATTCATTCATTGACCCTCCACAGTACTTACTGGGTACTCACTTGGTCAGGATCTGACTTAGACACTGACTTGTAGAAAGAATGGCTGTTGCTTTTGAGAACTTCACAAACCAATGAAGAAGACAGAGAGACAAACACAAATTTACAAATGCTGTGTGGCCAGGGTAGAGCAGAGGAGGGTAAGACATTGAAAAGAAAAGTAATAGTGGGGCGCCTGGATGACTCAGTGGGTTAAAGCCTCTGCCTTCGGCTCAGGTCATGATCCTAGGGTCCTGGGATCAAGCCCCCGCATCAGGCTCTCTGCTCAGCAGGGAGCCTGCTTCCTCCTCTCTCTCTCTGCCTGCCTCTCTGCCTACTTGTGATCACTGTCTGTCAAATAAATAAATAAATAAAATCTTAAAAAAAAAGAAAGAAAGAAAATATTAACTTCATGCCTACTCTGTCCCCAGTACTTTTTATGCCTTTTCTGTTTAAATACCCTCTTCCTTTTAATAGATGATGAAACTAAATTTATGCAGTAAATACACCCAGTTGAGATCTGCACCCAGACCTTTTCTTTGCACTCCCCCAAAACCTCTTAAGCACTCAGCTATATTCACTGGTAATATCATTGGCGACCTTAGTTTAGACTCGAATTTCTGGAGAGTGATGTGGGAGAAATCCAATTAGAAAGGTGTGAGAAGCAATTGGAAAGTGAAGAAGTGGAAGCGATGAGTTTCCATCAAGGAGTTTGTCCTTCAAAGTGAGGAGAGAAAAGGTCGTAACTGAAGAGGAGATGACTATTGAGTCCCAGCCAGGACATCGGAAGAATCTCATGCATAAAGATAAGCATGTCCCTTCCATAATCTTCCCTTAGCTGTCTTCATTCCCGTCGCTCTCACCATGACTGTAAGCTCTCTGATGTACTTCCGTAAATACCAGGACTTAGCACAGAGCCTGCCAGAGTGCAGTTGCCGTATTAATGCCTACGGAGTGAATGTCAAATACTCTACAGTCGATTCACACATGGCCTCGAACTGGACTTTGGAGAGAAGAGAAGAACAGGTTGGTAGAGCAGGGCTGCCTACTAAGCAAGGAGTGGAACGAACTGGATGCCAGAAGGCTGGTGATATGGAGGGAGTGACTGTGATAACCAGAAATATAAGCAAAGTCAATGTTGATAAGAAAAGTGTAGAATCGGGGCACCTGGATGGCTCAGTGGGTTAAGCCTCTGCCTTCAGCTGGGGTCCTGGGATCAAGCCCTGCATTGGGCTCTCTGCTCGGCAGGGAGCCCGCTTCCTCCTCTCTCTCTGCCTGCCTCTCTGCCTACTTGTGACCTCTCTGTCAAATAAATAAATAAAACCATTAGAAAAAAAAGTGTAGAGTCAAGCACACAGTAAAACTGAATTCGGGCATACGCAGGGGGTAGGATCCAAGTTGGAGACTTGAACAAGTGTGTAGGACTGTCTTAAAGCACACAGGAGACTGGCCACAGAAACAAATCCAGAGAGCAAATGCCAGGCGCATGTAATGTTTGGATATTTGCACAATTCCCTAGCAATTTACATGGGTTCAGGAGCCCCAGCAGAGAAAAGTCCTACAGATGTGGAGAAAATGAAGGTTTTAGCTCCAGTGGATTGGGTTTTATCAGGATCGTTCTTAGTCTGTGGTGCAAAAAGCTCATTAGAAACTCACTAGGGCTCCTGAAAGTGTTACACATTTGTTATCATTACATTCCTTCTGATTCCTCTATGGGTTTCTTGATACTGTCTGAGCATGAGATCTATTTTTTTTTAAGATTTTTATTTATTTATTTGACAGACAGAGATAACAAGCAGGCAGAGAGGCAGGCAGAGAGGCTGAGCAGAGAGCCTGATGTGGGGCTCGATTCCAGGACCCTGGGATCATGACCTGAGCCAAAGGCAGAGGCTTTAACCCACTGAGCGACCCAGGCGCCCCTGGATCTTTTAAAGGTATATAGGAAGGGATAGTCTCTGACTCACTTGCCATTTGAATCCAGGGCCTGACACCCACAGCTCATGCCACACATATTGTTGAAAGGAAGAAGGGGACCTGGACGGTGGTGAATTACAATACGTGCTTTGACATGTATTATTTTATATCACGACAACCAGAGGAACCAGAAAATCAGATACCTCAAGTACCTTTCACAAGGTCACACAGCTAGCCAGCAGCAGAATTGGCATTCATACCCCAGTGGGTCTAACTGCAAACCCCAAATCCCTTCCAGGGCCCCACACAGACCTCAACAATGGGCTTTCTCTTGTAAGAGAAAGGGTTCCTCACTTCAGGTTGGCAACCTTTTTGAGAAAAGGAGGGGGCAGGAGGAGAAAGGGAGAGTAGAAAGAATCATTTCATGCCAGTTTCAGACTCAAAGATCACTCTCCAGCTGTCAGCTGAGCCCACAATCACTGTGGAGTTTTATTAAGGAGCAAGAGTCGCAAAAGAGTGAAGTGACAGATTGAAAATTAACTTGCCAAACTCCCCATCAATATTGTGACAGTCCCCAAGTACCAGTTCAGTGGCCCAGTGCACCAGCTTGACAATATTAACATAACTTTGTCGGAACAAAAGCTTCCCCTGTGTCTTTTCAAGAGAAGCTAATTTTGGGGAGCTGGGTGTTCTTCTCTCTGCCTTTTTTGACACCTCTGTGGCATGTCCCTTTAGGCCAATCCAAGACTGTATGTTTCATAAACTTCCATTCTTCTTCCCTCTCTCTGGGGACTGCCACCATGGCAGGATGGCAGGAAGGCAAAGAGGTCCTTCTCCTCTTTAGGGACCTACTGAGTGAATGGAGAACAGGAAAGAGATCCCCACATATTTGATGCTTTCGGAACACCAAGTCGAGTTCTCCTTAGTCTTTATATTTGGCGTGATCTGCCCTCTGTACCAACTCTTAGGAGCTCACCAGTCTCCCCGCCTTGCTTCCTTTCACCTAAGGAGCTCTAACTCACCCTTCACATCTCAGTTTAGACATTACTTCCTGTGGAGCATCTACCTGGATTCCTAAACTCCAGGTGGGTCCTTGACATTTGCTCCTAGAGTACCCAAACTTCACACCCCCCACACATATGTCACACCCCCAGATCACTTGTCTGGATTTCACTAGACAAAGCCTCTTTCTCATGTGAACTAGGAACTTGACAGGTAGAGAGAAGTTAGCATCTAATCCAGGTGACTTTTACATGGGATAAATGCTAAACTAGACACGACTCTGGGGCAAATGGCATAAACTAGAACACTCCTAGGATAACTGGGATATACTGCAATGTTTTGTATCTCCATCACTTTGATTAAAATTTAGTGAGAGCAGGGTACTCATTTAATGAGCGAATGGGTTCTTTTAACTAGTCCTAATGAAGCTCACAGAACCTTTCCAACTTCCTTCTTTGTTCCTTCTGTCCTCTCACCCTCTCTCCTTCATCCCACCCTGCTCCTTCCTTTTCTTTCTTCCTGGCTTCCAACTTGTAAGTCACCTTCTATTTGTCAAGCCCTGTTTATTATTATTTTTCTAATCACCAGGCATATAAATGAACATGGTTTCTGGCTTGAGGGTGAGAAGCGAAAATAATCAGAATATCCTGAGCATCTACCCTGGGTCAGCTGATTTAACCACTGGCCTGTTTAGCCTCCTGACCAATGAGGTAGTTAATATATTCGCCTTGTGCAAATGAGGACAATGAAGCCCAGAGAGGTCAGGAGACTTGACCAAGGTCATACAACTAATAACAGCAGAGGTTGAATTTAATTCCAGGTCTGCCGGAGTCTCATCATTAAACTATACTCCTACCTTTGTGGAGGGAAACTAAAATAGAAAATGGCACAGTGTGTGAAGACCATGACTGAGAAAGGCTCATCAGTCTGCAGATGGGTACAAAAGCATCTTTGGCCCACAGCTCTCCTGCACTTTATCCATAAGCTTAAAAAAAAATCAACTTCAAACTTACAGCTACCATTATGTCAAGACCTTCGTTGTGTAGACACTTTGCTAGGCCCTGGGGATTTATACTGACAAACAGTGAAAGATGTTCTGGGTCTCATTTCAGCAGGGAAGATAGACGCTGAAAAAATGATCACACAAATATTAATTTACTTTAGGTTTTTACAAGTATTTCAGTAGAAAAAATAGTAGAAGGACAAAATATGATTTTTTTTTCATCTTTGTTTTCGTGGATAAAAAAATAGGCTGAGTGGGTTAATAATGAAGATCATATTTCAGAGAGCTAGGATTTGAACTCATATCTACTTGACTGCAAAGCCTGTGTTGCCCTTCCTTCCCTCCTTTCCTTCTGGACAGTGTGATCATTAAAGCCGTTGGTGGAAGACAGCAAATCCCTCACCACCACTTTCTAAGCTTTTTAACCTCAATGTCTGTCTATGCAGGATAGATATAGGGTTGGCTCATCTCCATGAGCTTGTTGTGAGGATGAAACAAGATAAGCCTTTGAAGCACTTTGCAGAGTTTCTGACCCATACATGTGTGCTCAGTAAGTAGCAATTATCAGCATTGTTAATATTATTAGGCAGCACTGAATTACTGACTAAGGTAATTCAGTGGCCCATCATCGACATCGTGATTTGTGTGGCTGGCTAAAACTTTGAACGTGGGCATATTTTTATAACATTCTCCCACTCCCCAGCTGCCACCACCCTCCTGTCCCTCAGCCTAGCACAGTGATGTGAATGGAGCAGGATGTGTGACTGTGTGGTGTAAGCAGAGGGGAAGAATGGATATTTGGGGATGGGCTTGGAGCCACACACACTTAGGTTCCAATCCTGGCTCCACCATTTCCAAGCTGAATGATGCTGAGAAAATTAGTGTCCTATCTGGACATCACCCTGTTGTGAGAGCTGAGAGGTTTTCAATGGGTGAAGCTACAACTTGGGTTCTCCTCTCATGTCACTAGGAGGTCACTCTCATCACCCTCTTTTGCTGGTGGCTCTTCATCTATCTGACCTATAAGTATGGCAGCCCCCCTCCCCCACCAGGGCTCAGGGCCTGGGCTCATCTCTTCTCTGTCTACTCAGGTAAGTATGTCTCTTTTTACTTTTGTATTATTCAAATGCTAAATAATCTGAAATTTGCATTTTTTAGTCTGGTCTCTTTTCTGGGTTGGTATATCCAACTGGCTTCCCGACATCTCCGTGAAGAAATCTATTAGACATGGCCCAATGATGGGCTACCGAAGCAGGATGCTGAGGACCTGGGGGTGATGGCACTGTTGTCCACTTTTATAAATGACTGGAAATTTTCACAAACGAGTTCATTTTTTAATATGGCTGAAACTAAATTTCTCTTTGTGCTCCCCTCCCTTATGCCTACTCTTCCTATCTCCATCCATGGGACTTCCATCTATCCAGTGGTTTAGGGACCCAAAAAATAGGGAGCCAACCTTGCCTCCTGCTTTGTCTTCTGCATCAGCAAATTCTGTCACCCTGTCTTCAGAATACACCCAGAGTCTGCCCATCTCTCACCATGTCAACTCATCCAACCGTGCTCCATTGTCTTCCACCTGAACCACTGCACAAGCTTTGGAACTGCTTTCCCTGCTTCCATCCTGGCCAGTGAAATCTATCTTCACACCCCAGATGGAGTGGTCTTTTAAAAATATGAGTGAGATTATAGCCCTCTTCTGCTCAAACCATGCACTGGCTTCTTTCTCTTCTCACTCAGGATAGAATCCAAAGTATTGCACTTACGTGACTCATAGAACTCAACACAGATTGCTGCATTGCTCCACTCAACACCCATTATTTTTTAATTTAGAACATTTTCTCCTACTACTTACCACCTCTTTCACTATGTTCCATCTACTTGGTCTCCTTTTTAAAAAAAAAATATTTATTTGTTATTTGAGAGAGAGAGAATGAGGGGAGGGACAGAGGGAGAGAATCTCCAGCAAACTCCCCCTTAACGTGGGACTTGATCTCATGACCCTGAGATTGGGACCTGAGCTGAAATCAAGGGTTGGGTGCTCAACCAACTGAGCCACCCAGGCGCCCCTCCCTGGGCTCCTTCTTGTTCATGGAACATGCCAAGGGTCTGTGAACATGCTGTGCCCTCCACCTGCAAACTCTTCCTTCCATACCTGCAAGTCTCACTGTCTCACCTAAGATCCATGCACCAGTGTCACCTTATCGAAGAGGTCTTTCCTGCTCAGCTTGTATTAGACAGGGTCCCCGGCCTAGCGCTCGCTGACCCTCTTGTCCTTCTTTCCTCCATAGTGTGTACACTTGACAGTCTGTATTTATTTGTAGATTGTCTCCCACCCTAGTACTCAGCAGGGCAGCGATTTTAGAAGTGTTTTGTTCACTGTTGTACTTCTGGCTTCCCAAAACACTGAGCAACATATAACCAGAAAGAAGCCAGTGCATACTCTAACTTTGGTTAGAGAAAAAAGGTGGTGACCAGTACAAGGTAAGTACCATGGTTTGCCCCTGCTAATCCCGTTACCATTATTATTGCTATTGCTACTGTTTATTAGAAATAAACTTTTTAAAAAAATATTCAGAGAGCTGCTTTCTCATAGCCACTGAAATTCCTTTTTTTTTCAAGATTTTATTTATTTATTTGATAGAGGACAGAGGGAGAGTGAGAGAGAGAAGCAGACCTCCTGCTAAGCAGGGAGTCTGACATGGGCTCAATCCCAGGACCCCAAGATCATGACCTGAGCCAAAGGCAGATGTTTAACTGACTGAGCCACCCAGGCTCCCCTTGGACTGAACACCTTGCATTTATCTTAGTTGTCTTACAACAACACAAGGAGATGTAAGAACCTTATTGTGCAGATGAGGGGATGAGGCTGAGAAGGGAGAAACCACCTGTGTGACTCATGGCACTTCAGGGGGAAGAACCAGTCTCCAAAACCCAGTTCTCTCCACCTTTCAGGGGCCCCTACTTTACCATGGCGGCACCCTATATCACCAGTGGGATTCCTATATTAGAATGGTCTCTGTGTCACTTTTTAAAAGTTCATTGTCTATGGAAAGACCTTTAAGAGCTATCACTAAGTAGTGGGAGGAAGACGATATACTTAGTGTATCTTTTATGAAAGAAGGGAAATGAATAATTTTTAATCTTACTTGCTTAGTAAAAAAAAAAACAATGGAAAGATACCTAAGAAAGTAGTAACAGTGGAGTTGAGACAGGGGAAAGGGATGAAAGTAAATAGGGAAAAGAGTAGACACTATCATTGGCTGTCTTTAATCCTGCTTTTGTTTTTGAACTTTGTGAATTCAATGCGTATAAAAAATATATGCCTTCCAAATTATCACAGCCCAGAAGAGCCCAGGAGACAGACAACCAAAGGTAAGATAGTGACCAAACTGGCCTTAAGATTCCCTCAGCTTAACCAAACTGTAAACGGGCTTCTTTCTGACTTTAGGTCTCTGACCTCCATGTTCTTAGACTGCTGCCTTTAGACAAGTGTCACTGGAAATTCTTTCTCTTTCCCTTTCACATGTAAATTTTTTAAAAAACCTCTGGTCAGTTCTACAACTCAGGAATGTCTTTCCCAAGGACCTTGAAGCCATCTCTTTAAAATGTAATCACCAAGGAAAGTAGTAGAGAAATATGCCTGTGGATTTGGAATAATTCAACTTGTAGGATGTATCCCATTAGTGAACTTTCCCCTAAACTCCTTCGGTACCTTCCCAGCCACTCACTCCAGCCATAAAAGCCCTCTTGCCCTTGGTCTGGATGGAATTGAGTTCCGACCTCTCTCCCATGTTGCAACAGCCTTGAATAAAGTCTTCCTTGCCTGTTTGACACTGGCCAGTGAAATTTTTGCTGTGGGAGTCACAGCACTGGTTAAGCTTCCAAATCAGAACAAAAGAACATTAGTAAAAACTAAGGTAATCCAAGTAACTGACTTATTCAAGGTTACTGCAATACGGGAAAGCCAGGACCAGGCTACCCCAATGTCTGAACACAATTCCATCGAGATAAAGGGCAGAAGGATTTTTGAGGCTGGGATGAGTAGGTGGGAAAGGTCTGTAGAACTTCGAGGCAGGGAGGGGTGGGGGTTGGCTGATGGGTATGTCCTATACATTGAGTTATTCTGAATTTGCCAACGTATTTACCTTTCTCGATGGTTACATTTCAAAGAGATGGCTCCCAGGTCTTTGAGAAATAAAAAAGAAAGTTAAGATACACAAACCCAGATAATACCAATTTTTTTTTTAAAGAAAAAACCTATATCCTTTTGCCCTTTACACAAACATGGGCCTCTGTGAACCTTATCTAGCTTTATTTCCAGAACCTGGCACATGATAAGTACTCAGTGTATATTTATTGGTTGAATCACACAGCTGAAGGAGAATTTAATTGCTATGTAGTTTAATTTCAAGCTAGGTATCCACCTCCTTTGCAAACACAGCTGCGAGATTGCCTATAGACTTATATTTTCCCAGTGGCCGGGTCGTCACGAACTCCTCAGAAGTACTTTGGGGATTCATACAAACTTGTAGGTGTAACTCTAGTTTTACAACTTTGGTGCAACTTTAGTTCTCTGAATCATGAGTGGGCAAGGAAGACCAATCCCTTTATCCTATTTTTTTTCTTCCTACTCTAGAAAGCACCCCAGACAAGCTGGAGCATCTTTAAGGTCACAGGAAATGCCAGGACCCTCATGGAGAATGGGAGAGGTGGCTAGCTGATTTGGGGATGAAGGTTCTTGCAACATGGTCAGGAATATACTGAATGAACCAGGACTGGGCTACCCCAATGTCTGCAGCATTGGCTCTTGGCTTATGCCTGTTAATTAATTGCCTGCTTAATGGGTTCCTCTGAGGATCTTATGAGACATAAAAATAAATGCTCATTTTGGACTCTTAAAAGCCACCTTTGAGGTGTTTCACTGGATTATCATTAATAGAAATTATTCAGTGGTGATGTTACATAAAACCCCAGCCACTGCCCTTGGAGCTTTCTCTATTAATTCACATCCAATAAACTGTGATCATATCTTTCATTAGAATTGTTACTAAATACATTTCTATTCAGGGCATCTCCCTGAAATGGAAATATTTCCCTAAAAATTAACTTTCTTGATACACATGCGTAGGCTTATTAATGTGCACTTAGAATAGACTTACTTTCTCATTTCTCTGGAAGGAACACAAAGAAAGTAATGCTGGTGAATTTGCATCTTACATGATCTCAAGTGTGCCAGGACGTGCACTCCAGCACAAAATTTCAGAGTAAGTGGCATCTCACAGATCCTCTGATTCATGTTAGGAAAATGTCACTAATGTCTACACGTGTCTTCACACTTTACAGAGCATTTTAACCTGACTTTTCTCATCACCTCTCCCTCCCCCCCATAATTCTCCTGTAGGATGGTATTATTATGTTCTCTGATTTAGCGGTGAGCACACTGGCCTCAGAAGGCTAGAAGACCGGGCAAAGTCTCATAGCCAGTCATGGCCCCATTACCATGGCACTTAAATAACCCTTCCTGGTTGAATGCCCATGCTTCTCTGTGGTTTATCTCTACAATCCCATTCCCTCACCCTCTTCACAGTCCCCTTGATGTTCACATCTACAGATGCCCTATGCTCTAACTTGCCTGGGCTACTCTCCCACCTAGCTTAGTCTCAATCATATCCTCCAGGTTTCAGGCAGCAGCTTGGAGGACCCCTTCCCTACTTCTGTTCACCCACACCAACGCTGGGCCAGTGGTCCACCGGCCCAAGAGATGAGACCTGGACTGTCTCCTTCATCTTCTCATCCTCAAAGCTTATGTGTCACAGGTGCTCGACAAAAAGTTGCTAAGTAACAAATGAGAATGAGAGGTAAAGCCAGGACTGGCATCTTTGCCCTCAAGTGCGGTCCTCAGGCCACCTTACTCCCTCCTGTAATTAACAAAATGACAAGAACAATAAAAAATGACTTCAGAGGTGTGATTTCTTTGGAGAGTAATATACCTACTGTTGCCTTCGCATAATGCAAATACAGTAAAATTTCAGCGCTGTGGACTCCATTAATTAAGGATGCATAATGCTTGGCCAGGGGCTGGGCTGGCTTGTACCTTTGGAGTGTTTATTTATAAAAGAGATTGCTAAGCACATTAGTACATTAGCAGTGTAAACAAGATCAACAGGGAAATGGCAGAAGATACTTAAGAGAACAAAGTGCCTGGAGTCACTTTGGAAGCACCCATTATGAACAAACAATCACTGTGCTAATTACAATTGCTCTGCTAATTACAATTACTGTGCTAATTACAATCTATCCTTATCTGTTCCCTAGGTTCCCTATGGACTTTTCCTTCTGAGCACTTAGACCAGCCTGAGTTACTGTCTGCATTTTAGTATAATGAAATGGTGCTTCTTTAAAAATTGTCTCTGCTTTAAGATGGCTTGATGGTTCTGATAGGCTACCCCCTCCTGGAAAAAAGGACAGAGTCAGGGATTCTGAAGCCAGAAAACTAAAAACCAAACCACAAAAAAGGAGGAAAGAGAAGCGAGAGGAGAAGTGAATTGAACCTGGTCGGCTCTGTTGCTTTAGCAACTTTTGCAGACTAGACACACATTTTTAGGTTAGTTGGAGAACACTCAAAATGTGCAATGTGTAATTTGTTTTCCTCATAAAATGACCACGTTTGGTATATTTAGAGATGTGAACATTGAGAATAATTTTGTTTTTTAAGTTAAATCTTTTACTATAGTTAGGGAGAGAGATTAGAGAGGCCTTGTTGAAAAATGGATTGCAATCCTTTGCTCCTCACATGCAAAAAGTAAAAAGCATCTTTCTCCAGGTCTTAATTTTACTATTTTCTTTCTGTCCCTAATTATACTAATGAGTATTGATGGTATGAGATTTTTGTCCAAGCACTTAAGAATAATAAAGCTTCACTCAGGCCAGTGTCCCTTCCCAAATGGATTTCTCACTACTTTTTTGGGTGTCTGTCTTCAACCTGTGCCCTGATGCTGACTGCTGCCCAGCCTTCTGCTGTATCCAATGATGGAGGAATTGCAGTGTGGCAAACAGGAGGCTCTGATCAGGGACCCAACCATGGCTTCAGGACACTGGACTCAGGATAAATGCCTCCTCTCCCGCTGGGACTGATGCTCAGAGTATCCCATAACCATCATTAAGCAGAGCCAATGGATGGATGGATGGATGGATGGATGGATGGAGAAAATAAGTTGTGCTACATTATGCCCAAGGGGCCTGCTGGATGACAGGGCAGAACTGTCACCCTGACTGCTACAAATCCAAAATACAGGCTCTATGCTTGATTGATCTGGAGAGAGACACCTCTGGGTCTGCATAGCCTTTAAATACCAGTGGCCTTGGACTTGGTTCTCGCTGTCCAAAAGGCAAATGGAGAAGTAACAATCCTTCTCCATTTTCAGGCTTCATCTGGGCTCACATCTCATGAAAAGTTTAGTTTCACACCTTGCTATTCAAAGATGGTCTTCAGACCCAAGAACTCATTTGAAAAGCAAAGTCTCAGGTCTTATCTGCAACCCGCTGAACCAGAGCTTGTATTTTAGCAGGATTCTGTGGCACTTTGTATGCATATTAGAGACTGAGAATCAGTAGTGTATTTCATGTATATTGTGTCCTGGCTATAAGCAGACATAGGGAGAAGTCCTACCTTTAGATAGGGTTTTTGTATAGAATAATGATGATGAGCCATTACTTGCTTTCCTGCTCTTTGAGGATCATATGGTTTGAGCCATATGTACAGGCATTTGCACACATTATCTAGAGGCTATAGAGTGGAGACAAGGGCAGGCTGTGCTCTCAGCTCTCGGCTCTGTCACATATTAGCTGTATGATCTTAGATGCCATTCGTCGCCTCTCTGAGCTTCAGTTCTCTCATGTAAAAAGTATGGCAGTCAGCCTGCTCTGTTCACATGTATCATGGGAGAAATACCTGCCTATACCCCTTAAAGTCTGGCTTTGAAAAGGAAAGAAAAAGTAGTTTTACACTATCCATCATACATAAGGATATTGAGAAATTTACCAGAAGGAAAAGTAGTTGCTGATGGGCAGACCATAGGGCATACTAGTTAATCTTCATTGTGTTTGGATGGATATCCTTTCCTGCAGGTCAGGGTCACTTCTAAGCTAGTTGTTACATATTTTTAATATTAACACAGATGCGTTCCACACTTCCAAAACTTTTGGACATAAGCCCCTGATCCATTATCAAATTCTGCAGTCATGAGCATCTAAAGCCCATATTCCTGATTGGATGTATTTCCCTGTAGGTCATTTATACAGAAACAAAGGGGCTATAATATAGGATACATATGATACAACACATGAGCAAGACTGTGTCTTCCCTAAAGAAGGTGACCTTGAACTGCTGCTTATTCCACACTGTTGGCTGAGCTGTCCACCTCCCATAGACCCACAGAGCATGAAGGGCTGTGTTTCTGACCCTACTCTAGGCATTTCACCAAAGCAATACATTCACCAAAACATGTTGGTTGGAGTAAGTTATGAGGATGACGATAGCTCTTTGAGGATATTTTCAAGTAAAAAGCCCACTTTATGGTTGAAGTTCTTGTGGTTCGGAGAGGTTAAGAGCTTTGCCCAAAGCCACACAGCTATGGTATGGCAGATCTCGGATTTAGACCTCATTATTTTACATGGTAGCAGCCTGACACCTTGTGTTGGGTGCCAGCTAGAAACTGGATCAAGTTCCTGCAGAATTCATGCACATGGGGCTAGCCTTTTCAGTAAGATTCCTCCCAGTTATTGATTTGGCAGCCCCCATGGCACCTGGGTCCTGCTTGTCTGGTGAGGATGGAACATGTACCAATCTCATTTAATCATCACAAAACCATTGAGAAGTGTGTATGGTCATTATTCCCAATGTAGAGATGAGAAAACTGAGGCTTAATGCACGAATGTGCCCAAGGTCACACAGTTGACAGGTGGCAGGCTAGGATCAGATTCTAGAGCCTAATATCTTAGACACCAGGCCAATATATCCTCAGATTTCTAGATAATGTGAGTCACCTGGGAACATGAAGACAACTCATTTTCTTAGGCCCCTTATCTGGGAGGAAAAAAAGATTGGTAGGTCTTGGCACAGCCACAGGTGAGTCTTATGATCAGATGAGTAGGAATGGCCTCACTAATCCCATGGCCATAGGGGTTGAGTAGAAAGAGGCTGTATTCCTTAGTCTTCACTCAAGCTCTGCCTTAACCTTAATTTATAGAAAAGGCAACAGAAATCAGGAGAGAATGACCAAGGGTGATCCAATAGGAAGAGGCAGAACAGGAATAGAAACTCAGCTTTTTGGATTTCAGGACCTATGGTACATGGGGCACATTGGCCTTGACTCCCTCAGAGTATGTCCGAAAACCTTGGAAAACTGGAGATATTAAAGGGAAAGTCTTCTCCAGCCAGCCTAAGAGTCAGAGCCCCAGGGAAAATCACCCCTTAACTCCTCTGATCTAGCTTCTAATTTCTGTCCTCAGTATACTTCCAAGGTCTCATGAGTTGATCCCTCGGAGAAGGTAGCATACAGTTGTGCCTCCAGGTGGCAAGTTGAGGATTTTGTCAAGAGTTGGGATATCACCGTACAGAGAGGCTTGGGAATTGCCTTGAAAATCAGAGGCTAATTCAACTTTTAATTAATGAAATCTCCACCATTAGCCTCCTTTGTTTTCTCCTGTTATAATAAAATCATTGTGTATCACAAAACACCCAGACCTGAAAATGCACAAAAATGGGTTCCAGACCTGGCTCAACCATTAATTCTTTATGGAACCTTGACCTTAATGTTGCCATCTCTATAGTGTGGGAGTTGGATCATAAGTTTCTAAGCCTTCAGAGTGGATATAGTGCAGCCCAAGAGACTGGGATTTATAAGTTAAAACTTATTCATTTATTAGTTATATGATTTTAAGTAATTCATTTAAATACTGTTAAGACTCAGGCATCTCATCTACCAAAGGGGGATGTAGAAACTGTTCTCCAAGGTTCATCCATCTACAAAGTCTATGATTCTTTGGGAGTTGAATGAAAGAAATGGTAGAGAAGAGACTAGAAGGTATTACTACAGTTCCCAGAGGTAGTGATGGAAAAAGGCTAGGATCCTAAAAGGTACACTGCTAGATGGGCTTTGTTATTAGACTTGAGATTTATCACGTGATAGCTATACAACTATTGGGCCAGTTGGCTCAACATCTCTGTACCTAAATGCAGTAAATCATATTGACGTCCCACATATTTCTGGGTCTTTTCAGCACTTGATAGGGTTTCATGTCCTGCTCAACACTTTGAGGGCTGTTGTGACCACAGGACTGGACATGACCAGTGGAATCTGAGCAGAATGTCATCCCTAGGAGGAAGTGATGAGAGCCAAATTTTGTTCCCATTACCATAGTGCTCATGGGAGCACATGAAGATGATGCTT
The DNA here is from genome assembly GCA_004024625.1 of Mellivora capensis. Classification (NCBI taxonomy): domain Eukaryota; kingdom Metazoa; phylum Chordata; class Mammalia; order Carnivora; family Mustelidae; genus Mellivora; species Mellivora capensis. The sequence goes on along the minus strand of PISX010009766.1, from coordinate 23,017 downwards.
CTGTCAGCCCAGACTCCCAAATGTCAGAATGAATGGGACCCCTGCAATTCCATGCAGGGCATTCGGTAGGGGCACGACCAAATGCATTCTGGCTGATACATTCCTTCTTTTTTTAGAAAACTGAGTTGTTAAGGACCATTTTGTGATAGGTATTGGGAAGATTAGATGAGAAAATTAAAGTATGTGATACAGGACCTGGCACATTACAAAAATGCACATGGCTAAATGCAGAGGACAAGAGAAAGAGGGAGAAAGGAGGGTAGGGAAGGATCCAGAAGCAGCATGTATCATTAATCATCACCCAGAAAGGCACTAGAAAAATAGCTGTGGAGGCCACTTAATAAGATGTGACTCAGGACCCTCTACTGGGAAACAAGTGGGTGCCACTAACAAAAGCCAGCTTTTCTCAAACCCTTCTGTCTCACCAGGCGTGGGTTGGTGGTGCCTCATCCTGAAATCCCACATCTTATCCCAAACTCTCCTCTTACCCTGTACAATATGCACATCTGATAAGCAGACCAGATTGAAAGTGCCTTAGCTCTAGCAAATCTTCCATGAGCTCCCCATGCACTTTGGAGGTCATCCTTGAAGGCCTATGGGAATCAGCCACTGGTGGCAGAACCATTCTTATTTTCAATGAGGCTTTTGCAAAATCTACAACCGTCATTCGCTCAGTCCTCATTCCCAAGCAACTTCTCCTCACTGTGATTTCTGAGACTCTGGGCTCAATAAGAGCTCTTGACTGATGTTTATCTAAATCCGCACAATCTATAACCAACGTTGACCTCTCTTTCTTACAGGAATGAAGTAGGATGGATGAGGATGGGGGAGGGGGGAATGAAAAACAAACAAAACATCAAATACCACCAACCTTTGATGAGTTTATCTCACTCGGGCGGTCTTTACCAAGCCCCTCACTGATGGAGAGCTAGAAGAAGGGAATTCTAATGGTGACCCTGCGTGAGTCCTTAAGACCGATACGGTGCACGGAAAGGGATTAGAACCAGCAAGGCTTGACGTTGCTTCCTGGGTTTGGGGGTCATTCGGAAATGAGATCTTTGACTGCTTTTGTTTGTACAGAACCTGAGTGTTTCACAAAGTTTTATGTCCACTCATGTCCCTCTGATTAGGATACTGGTTCTTCATCAAGGGCTCTCTCCAGACACCAGGTTCTTAAAATAACTTCCACCCATCCTGGGAATAAATTCTGTTGTGACTTGAGGGTGAGGGTCTCTCCTTCAAACCTTCCCATCTCCCCCACCTTTCCTCTCTGCTTGGCCTCTCTGACAGCTTGTCTTTATCATGCTTGCCCTACCTCTGCCTTTCTGTATGGTCCCCCAGTGCGTACCACACTTAATCTTCACACACAGTGAATAACTCCAAGGCTCACCAGGGTCCTAAGCATCGCCCCATGCTCATCTCTCAGGGGCAGACTGAAGCCTACACATGGCAACGTGAGAAGGTGACTGCCAATGGCCTCAAGTTCCTACAGAATCATGTACTCAAGGGGTGGCTCTTGCCTAATTAAGAACCCTTAATTAAGAGCTTGTCATCCCCCTATGGCACCTGTGTCCTCCCTCTCTGTGGATCACATGCTGTTAAAGGGAGACGAAGAAGTGATATACATCCCTTAGAACAGAACCAGAAACCACAAAACACTGGATTGAGAGTCACAGGCTCTAACTTTGAGTCTCAGAGGGGCCCCACATCATGGTGAGTGCGGGATAAGTTATATCCCTTTGTGGGTCTCAGTTTCTCCATGTGTACAATAAGGGGTTATGTCTGCGCTGATTGTTAAATGCTAGTCCAATTTAGATACTTGTAATGGGAGGCCTTTAGTAGAATAGAAATCCAGGCTGCTCTTTTGGGGATTGGAAAGAGGAAATGAAAAGGCACACCTGTCTTCTACCCGCTATTGCTAGGTGGGAGGCTTGAGATGGGGTCAGGGAAGAGAACACAACAGAGTGGTGGCTGTCACACAGGAGACTCTAGCTGGTAGGTACAGTTTGAAATCCCAGGCCAGGCAGTTGTCAGGAAATGCGGCATATGGCAGGACGGCTGGTGGGGAGCCTGTTGGCTACTCTGGAGGGTTGGACCGAAGATTAGTTGGAGGAGAGAGAGAAAAGGAACAAAGGAGAGGCGAGAAATGACAACTGCCTTTGATACTGAAACATTTGCAGGCCTGCCTTCTGGAACTTGGAGGACAAAGGAGCAGCAGCCTCCTCTTGGTCTGAGGCTCTGTGAGGGAGACTTGAAAGAGATAAATTTAGATTCATCAGAAGCCACTCACCTTCCCACCACGGGAAGTCAACTGCCTTGGCATGTGGCTCCAGGAGGTGACATAGTCTAAGGATGGAAATTATTGTAAAGAAAGTTTAAGTGAAGCCAAGGATTAGAGAGCTTCTGTGAAATGGGCCATTCGAACACAATGGTAGTCTGGGGAGCTCCCTAAATCTTGAGGCTGTTGTCAAAAGAGAGATTGTGATCTGTTCACTATACTCTTTTCAATGAACAAATCAGGGCAGACACAGACCCTGGCTATTTAGAAACAACCCAAGATTGAAGGGTTGGGAACAATGAGCAGAGTGTCTGAACCAGAATGAGGATTCCTGATGGGGCTAAAATTCTGTATGAGTCTGGGGACTCCCAGGCCAGCCTTTATGGCACCATGCTCTCTTTTAATGACCAGTTTTTTGGGAGTAGAAGGGCAAGCACTCTGGGATCTGATCTGAGGGTATGAGCTGGCTCTGCAATGACTTGTTTTGTGACCTTGGCCAAGTCCCTTTCCCATATGTAAATGAGATCAGGGATTCCATGAATCTCCTTCAGAATCTAGCATCTTACTATGCAGTTTGGATCCTTCTTTTGGACCAAGCTAATCTTCACATGAGAGAATGAGAACGACAAGTACATCTGATCACTTATCATATATATGCCGGCCAGTCTGAGAGCTGCTGTGAGGGCTGGAATCTGATAAAACACCTCTTTTTAAACAGGAGGCAATGCCTCTCTGCCTGCTTGTGATATCTCTCTCTCTCTCTCTCTCTGTCAAATAAATAAATAATCTTAAAAAAAAAAAAGGAGGCAATATGGGGTGCCTGGGTGGCTCAGTTGGTTAAGCATCTGCCTCTGGCTCAAGTCATGATCCCGGGGTCCTGAGATCGAGCTCTTCATTGGGCTCCCTACTCAGTGGGGAGTCTGCTTCTCCCTCTGCCCCTGATCATACTCTCTCTCTTGCTCTCGCTAATAAATAAATAAATAAATAAATAAATAAAATCTTTTAAAAAAATAAACAAGCAGAAGGCAATAGTACTATGCTTGTTACCAGTGGGGCCAGATTTGGAGCCAGGTCCAGCTGGAGACCTTTCTGCTAACTCCCCACTCCTGCCTATCGGTGTCTAGGCTCCTACAGACGTCTTCCAGCTCTTATCCCTCCCAAGAGACACTGTTTTTTGCTATCACTTCCAACTCCAGTTCACAAGCCTCATCCTTTGAGAAACTCCTTATCATTCCTTCTAATTCTTTTCAAAAGGCTTCACATAGAAATTTTTGAAAACTACTGGAACACCTATTTGGAAATTAAATTTTCACATATTTTTGGCAATTGAGTGTCATTGTGAGAGCTGTAAATTTCCTTCTCAGAAACAAGGTACTCTCTCTTCCTTCCTTCCTTCCTTTCTTTCTTTCTTCCTCTTTTTTCTTTTGAATTCCACACAGCATTATGTTAGCCATCATGATGCTCAATACAGAGTTTCATGGAGCATTAAAACTACAGAAAGTCAGCATTGTGGTTCTCAGTATGGAGTAGTTCATCTGGATTATCCTTAAATTTCTCCCAGAGTTTTCCAATAAAGTAGCATTCAACTGCTGTTTGAACGTCTGCGTGGCAGAAAGGAAACTCCACTGGGATTTGAAGGACTCAACTAACTACTAACTATTAAATTACTGTGTAGCCACCAGTCACTCTCATTACTTTCAAACCCTCCCTTGACCTTACCCTCTGCCCACCATGCTCACTGGCCTTGTGAACCATGTTTCATGACTATCTCACAAAATCCCTCTCTCTCTCCAAACGGTTCCCATCATCCTGGTTGAAGCCACCAACACTTTCACATGGCTTCCACAATAAAGCCCCAACTGAGCCCCCATTCCACCCTGTCCCAGGCAACCTTCATTGCCATTTATTTCCCATTACAGCCACCGTGAGGTTGGAAAATAACAATGCAGCCGTGGCACACTCTACTTCTTCAACCATTTTGAGTTCTCCCATTTGCTCCTAGAATAAAGACTTGACCTGCAAGACCCCCATGATCTGCTATTATGGACTGCTCTAGCTTTACCTCCCACCACTCTTCCCTTATTTGCTTGACCAAAACCACACCAGACTTCTCCATTACTTAAAGCGGAACATGTTCTTTTTCTTCTTAAAACATCTGTTTCTGCTTGATACTTTCCCAAAGCTAAGTCCCATACCTAATACCTAAGTCTAGGTATTAGTTAAATAACACTTCATCTGAAAAGTAGGCTCCAAAGTCTTATTGCTTTCTAACCCAGTACATGCACACCTACTATTCTGCTCCAACTGAATTAGATCCACTGTTAATTGTTATCTTGGAACAATAGTGTTCCTTTATTTCAAAGTGCTTAGCACAAATTAAGTAAGTCCATAAGTTTATAAACACATGTGCGCGTGTGTGCATGCGTGCACACACACACACACACACACACACACACACACACACACACACTACAAAGCACCACAGGGTCTTGGGCCACTTTTATCTCACTTTTCATTGTATCTCAAGTAAGCAGCATGGCACACGGGACATAGTCAGTGCTCAAGCAGTCTCTGAAAACTACACAGGCGAATGGTTTCAGGGAAATCACATTTCCATTCTTGTTCTATGAAATGGGAATTAATGAGGCATGTTGGCTTTAAAAAAAAAAAAAAAGAGCAAGGCTTGGGAGTCGGCCAGATTGACATCTGATTCTTTACTCTGCCTCTCACTGGATGGGGACCTTGGGAGAGTCACTTTACCTCTGATGTTGACTTCTCAGCTCTAAAATGGAGGCCACGGTGCCTCAAAGGGTTTTCATAGTGAAGCTAAAATGGTATTATCCTGGCTCTCTCTCACTTCCTAGAAGGGAGAGGTGGAAGAGTCACTTCACACTTCCATTTCTCATCTGTATACCGGGGATGACAATAGCTCGTGCTTCCCAGGGCCATTGGGAGAATCGCTTGAATTAGTAGATGGCAAGTGCTTGGAATGCCCTCAGCTTGTGCTGAATTCATGCCATCATTATCATCATATTATTATTATTACTAAAAATACTTGGTAAAGAGTCTGACATGGAGTAATTCTTAAGAGACAGCGGTCATTATTACCACTCCTACTATAAACACCACTATTATTAATTAGGTGATGGAATGGGGATGATGATGATTAGAATGAAGATATTCTTTCCCAGTTCTGACTTCTGTTGACACAATCTCAAATGCTGGGGTGAGCCCTGCTTTGTAATAATATCCTTTTACAGTTTCATGCAAAACTGTCTAAATGTACAGCTTTTTTTAAAAAAGATAATCATCATTTCTTATACAGGGAACAATTCTACTCAGTCTACCATCTTATGGTTCTTCAGATTTTGAGGCATGAATAAATCCTGCTCCTCCAACGCTCCCAGGGAGACTTTCACAATGAGACTGCATGTCTAATCTTTATATAATATGGTCAACCCAGTCCCCACTCTGTTTGCTCTCATATGAGAGTAGCCTTATCTTTTAATTTCGCAGGTATCTCTGTATTTATTAACAGAGAATGAGGTCTTTGACATACTGTTGAGCAAAAAACAGCAATTTCTAAACAGCTTTACTGAGATGTGATGTGTGTGCGTGTGTGTGTGTGTGTGTGTAGATAGACAGAGGGAGAGAGGCATTTTAAGAATGTTCAAGAAGGGGTGCCTGGGTGGCTCAGTGGGTTAAGCCTCTGCCTTCAGCTTAGGTCGTGATTCCTGGGTCCTGGGATCGAGCCCCACATTGGGCTCTCTGCTCGGCGGGGAGCCTGCTTCCCCTCTCTCTCTGCCTGCCTCTCTGCCTACTTGTGATCTCTCTGTCAAAAAAAAAAAAAAAGAATGTTCAAGAAAATGTTAATTCTGGGTATTTCTGGGTGATGGGAATTTTATTTTCTACTTCATTAAATGTCTTTATTTTTGAACTGCCTGAATAGCCTACATAAGATACTTATTTTTTAATAGACTGAAAGATTAATTTAAACATTTTAAAATTCCATTAACCATACTTATAGAATGATTTAAGACTGATTTTTTAAAAATGTGGCTAGAGTTAGAAAAATGGAAGAGCAGGATAAATAAGGACTAGGTCAGTGGAAAAGGAAACTCATGGAATGAATTTTGCTGACTTCTAACATTCTGTTGGATAGGCATCAGTGAGCCTGGGGAGATGCTAACCAGTATAAAACCACTCAACTCAATGGTGCCCATGGCTTCCTCCCCCTGCCCAGATTTTGGGTCAGTGATTTAACAGTGATGTGCAAGTGTCTTCCCCATACCTAAAGGTCATCTGGAAGACTTGGCCTTGGTTCACATGCTGGGTCCGGTTGTTGTAACCATGCAGCATCTCTCCAAAGAGGGTGTCGTTGAATTTGGAGTCAGGTTTGAGGCATTTGGGGCCCTCGCAGACATCTGAGAGCATTAGGCAGGATTTTCCATCAGGAGCCAGCTTGTACTCCTCCACACAACTGCGTGATAAAACAGAGCCGAGAGTTAGCTCCGCGTGCTGGATGCCCCCATTGTGGGTGACCTAAAACCAAGCCCTCTTTGCCTGCAAAACAGGTCAGAGTTTAGGAATGGAGACAGCTATTCTGTCTGGAATCTATCTAGGGCCCAGGTGTCTAGAGAAAAGCACATTAATCCTGCAAATTGGTAAATTCAGGGAAAGTCATTTGTGACATTTTGGAGGAGTCGAGGGGGAAACTAGAGTGCACATCTACGCCCAAAGCAAATTTAAAAACTGTTTTCCATGAACACACAGATTTTAAAAAGCATGACAGACCAATTCACAGGGAATTATCAACTAGTTTCTCAAACCAGAATCTATTCCCAGTGTATCTGTCGACCAAGGTTGAAGACTGTAGCAAAAACAATGTTGTTATTGCCCTTGTAACTCAGAGCTGACCCTTCCAGGACCACGGCCAGCTCATGGAGCTGCAGCCACTGCTTCTGCTCAATTAGCAATGTTAGCAGCCTCTGTTGGCCTCTAACTACCCAATCCTAACAGCAGAAGAATCCTTAACATGCCTCTGAGGCAGGGACCAAACAAGCCCTCCTCTATGGAGGCATCTAAAACAGGCATCTAAATGGGGTGCTGAAATAGCATTTGCAAGCTGGGGATGTTTGCAGTGAAAAAAGCTATCTCTTAAGCATGGGGAAGGGGAGAAAGCAGAGGTCTTGGACCTTGAAAAATCAGTCCAAAAGCTGGAAATCTTTCAGTGTCTACCTGTTCATGCTCCTTTGCTAGGCAATGGGAATAGAGTATACATAATAGATAAGACACACAAGGGAATAAGCTGCCCAACTGGAAAAAAACTTGTATAAATGTCATCTTTGCTCCTTGGACCTATGTGAACCCTAGCAAGTCATTTAATTTATTTGATCTTCAGTTTCCTCATCTGTAAAATGGGGTAGAAATGCCTCTCCTATCTTAATTCACTAGGCAGCTACAAGATACTATGATACATTCACTGAAAAAAAAAACAGGAATTCAAAGTATTTCACAAGAATTTCACAAAAACAAGAATTTCACAAAAAAAATTAAAGTAACGGCAGCAATGATGGTGTTTATGTTTACTGAGCAAATATTTTCCATGGGCACTTTTTATATTTATTTTGTAACCATGAAAACAAGTAATACCATAATTCCTGCTTTACCCAGAATCAAAATGAGGAGCTGAGAAGTATAAAGCATGTCACACTATAAGCGAGTGGCAAAGTGGCATTCAAATTCAGGTCTGTTAAGCAACAAAGGCACCTATTTCTACTCTTGTTTTTTCCAATGCTAGTTGTTTCTGTTTGCATGACATGACCCTGGTTGGGCTGTGCCAGTTGGAGGCAGTGAAAGGCAGGCAGTCTCTTATTTGTCTTTTCTCTGGGAGGTAGAGTGAAACATCTGTTGAATCTGACTGCAGAGATACTCAGGTACTCATTTGGAAGAAGGGAGAGTCTGAGATGGTTTGGGTTGAAAATATTCCTGGGTTGAAGGAACCAGTAGCTCATGTTAGAGACATGGAACCCAACTGAAGGCAGGAAGTAAGGATGCAGGGCTGAAAAGCTGACCTAGATCACTCTTGTGAAAAGCCAGGGACATCTCACTCATGAAAAGTTATCACTCTTCCCTTGTTCCCCTCTAACCTCCAGTGGGTTGCACAGAAGCACCAACTGTTTTTCTCATGCTGACATGCTCCTGCCCAAGTACAGTGGAAAATTCTTGGAAGAAGAGCTGTCCTGATACCTTCATCAAGTCTATCCCCCCTTCTTTTTGCATTTGTTAAATCCAATTAAACCCTCTCTTGATAAGGTTGCAGTACACATAATATGAGTTGTATGAATGGGCAGAGTAAATGGTAAGTTCTTAACAAAGTCTAGTTCCATCCATTTATCCTAGTAGGTTCCCAGAAAGTATAAGAAATGGTTTCCTGAAGTAGAGCTTTCTCTCTCTCTTCACACACACACACACACACACACACACACACGTGCCTGTGAATACCTACTTTTGTTGTAAATGATTAAACTATAGACCAAAGTCTATAGTGTGAAATGTGGAAGTTCTTCATTTCCACTCTAAACATATTCTTACTTCCTATTTCAGTAGTCATCATTATTAACTATTATAGATTCTTCTAGAGGTTTTTCCATGCATTCAGAAATACAATATCATGTATACAATTAAAAAATATAAATTTTTCCTAATAAAATCATAAGTGTACCATACGCTGCTGTAAGATATGCATTTGTACCCAATACTATTTCTTAGAGATCTCTTCAAATCAGTATTCATATAGATCTACCTTTCTGCTGGTTATTTGGCATTGCAGAATATAAGTGTACCATAATGCTTTTACTGATCTTTATGGACGGACATTTTGGTGGTTTATAGCTGTTTGTTATTGCAAATGGTGTCATAATGAAGATCTTCGTGCCTACATCATTGTGTACATGTGTGTGTTTCTATAACAAAATCTTAGAAGAGGGATTGCTGGGTCAGTGGTTCATGAATTTAAAAATTTTGGTAGATCTCCTGAATAGATGTCTGTAGAGATTCTACCAGTTTACAATCCTATCATTGATAAATGAGAGAGCCCACTTCCCCGTATCTTTCATGGTAATTATTATCAACCTCGGATGGGAAAAATAACTCATTTAAAAAACATTTTATTTATTTATATTAAGGGGGCGGATTCCCAAGCTGACTTCATGCTGAGTGCCAAGCCAGATGTGGGGCTCAATTCCAGGACCCTAAGATCATGACCTGAGCTAAAATCAAGAGTCAGATGATCAACGAACTGAGGCATCCAGGCACTCTGACTCATTTTTTGTTTCGGTTTGCATTTTCCTGATTAGCGCTGAGGTTCATCGTCTTTTCGTGTCACAGGTTTATCTATTTCTTCTTGTGCAGATTGTCCATTCACGTGCTTTGACCATTTTTTCCATTGTCATATTTGTCTTTTTCCTCATTGGCTTTTATATGCTTTGCATATTTTCTGGATAGTTATGCCTTGCCTGCCATATATATTGAAATTTTCTTCTAGTCTGTATTTGTATTTTAATCTTACTTTTGATACCTTATAACCTTTCTGTCCTGGCCCTTTATTGCTTCTGAATTTGCGGCAATGCTTAGGAAGCCACAAGATGATAAAAGATATTTCTGTATATTATTCTCATTACAAAAAAATCTTTTCATCTTCGATTGTTTAACCTGTATGGATTTAATTTTGTACATGGTGGGAGTGGTTATTTTAAAAATAGTAACCATTACTTGAAGGTTCCATCTGGTTCACTAATGTAAAATGCTCTTTTGTCATATACTAAATCACTATGTATACCATATATACAGGGTTGGAATTTTTCCTACTTAGTTGTTTGTATATTCCTGCAATAATTCTATACTCCTTGAATTATTGTAGCTTTATAGTATCATTTACATATAGTAAAGTAAGTTTCCTCCCCATCGTAAAGACTGATTTTCTATCTCAAAACCTCCTCACTGTTCTAAACTATTTCTCCCTTCAAATACATTTTGGAGTTAACTTGTCAAATTCCATATAAAATCCGAGTGGAATTTTGGGTGGTAGTGCATTGAATTGGTAGACCAATTTGGGGAAAGATTTAAATTTAAGAGACATAAACATTGAGAGTCAACTCTGTGCTGGGCACTGCCACCAGCCGTGGCAGAGATGTCTCCTATTCACCACGCTGGGTCCTCCTCCTGGATATGCACTGTAGCCTCTGCATCCAAGCTTCCCTTGCAGTGCTGGGATCCCACGTGACGGGATTCTGAATCATGGAATCTGTGCTGATGTGATATGTTGCTGCTAGACTCAGCCCTTCAAAACATCCTGTGTGATTGATTCTCAAGCCCTCTCTTCTCTTGCTATGGCAAGCCTGGAGACCACAGGTTCCAAATGCATACTGCAGGATGGAAGAGGGGAGCCTCGGTCACATGGATTTTACATGAAAAATTTATAATGAACTTTTGTGTATATGCTTCTGGCTTGGGAGGCTTCATTTATTATGGCAACCTAGCTTATCTTATCCTAACATCTTTATAGTTGTGAGTTTGCTAATTCAGTTACATAGTTTGCATCTCCATGTATATGGTGTTCCTTTAAAACCTTCACTGAAGTTTTAGACCTCAGGTCTTCCACGTATCATGTCAGGGCTTATTCACAGGTGTTTAGGCAACGTAGGATGCTCCAGAGGTTACGGACATGCATTTTGGATCCAGACCACCAGACGCCGAATCCCGATTCTGTCTCCTGTTGGCTGTGTGGCTTTGGACAAAATGCTTAACCTCTCTGTGCCTCCTTTGGTTACCTATAAGGAAGTTCCCACCTCCTGGAGTTACTGTGAGGATTAAATGAATTACGTCTGGAATTTGGCATACCCAAACATACAGTCAGTGATAGCTGTTACTATTACAGTCTTTTCCCCATCAGGAAGAGGATCGCTTTTTCACTTATGTTTTCCTGTATGTTTTCTAGTTAATTGTTGCCGATATTGAGGGAATCTATGACTGATTTCTGTAACTTGATTTTTCATCCTACCACATAAGGAGCTCATCAGTTCTCATACATCTACCAGATTTTTCTAAATGGATGAGTATATATTTGGCAAGTTTGGGTATTAGGACTTCACTAGGATTTTGGGATAAATTAGAAAAATGCCCATTTATTTTCTTTCTCTGATTCAGTTTATACAAGATAGCGGTTATGAATTCCTTAATGATTTGATAGGACCCACCTATAAATCCCCTGAGCTCATGTCTTTTCAATTGCAGATAGTTGGCTCTCTGATCATTTTATTTTATGTTATCGGTCTGTTTAGATTTTCTATGCTATCATGACTATTTTTTTTCTAAGTAATTTATATTTTCTAAGAAAATAATGCATTTTATCAAGACTTTCAAATTTATTGGAATAAAGTTGTACACAGTATTCTCATTAAATTTGTTTTATCTTCTGTGCTTCCATGGTTATGTCCCTAGCTCATTCTTAATGTGTTTATTTAGGGTCTCTCTCTCTCTCTCTTTCTCATTTGAACAGCCTTTTGCATTTTATTGATGAGGCTCTCTCTTTTTTCTTTTCATTTATTTCAGTTTTCATTTATATTAATTCTTTCCTGCTGCTTTCTTTGACTTTGCTTTATAATTCTTTTTCTGGCTTCTTGATTTGAATGCTTTATTTGTTTATTTTCAATTTGTCTTGCTTCTCAATAAATGACATGGAGCTTCTGACTGCTTTCCCCATATTCCACGAATTGGATATGCAGCCTTTCTGCACTTACTCATTTTTAAAGAAGTGGTCGTTTGAGTTTGATTTTTTCCCCCTACCCAAGTGTTACTTAGTCTTGTTTTTATTTTTGTTTTTTAGTTCTCGAGTGGAGACATTTGTCTGTTAGCTAGATTGCTAATTAATACATACTAATATTGCATTCTAGTCTCAGAATATAGCTTGTATAATTTCTACTTTGGTGAATTTATTGAGATTTCATGCCTCCTTATTTAAGGGAGACACAGGTGTTGAGTTCAGGGTTTGGATCTCATTAAACCCGGCTTCAAATAGAAGCTATGCCCCCTACCAGCCATATGACCCTGATCCAATCTGTTAATTTCTCTAGGCCTCAGTCTCACTATCTAGTAAATGGGGAAAATAGTTATCTTGATCACAGAGCTGATGTGAGAATGAAGATAACTTACATAAAGGACAACATCGCATATGTAATATAGTAGACAATGTGTTACACACGGTACCATTTCCACACTGCTGCTTCCCGGTTATTAATGTTATTATGGTCATGTATTACTCTACCATTATTTCATCTGTTAGCCCATTTGCATTTACCACAGAGCATAAAATCATTTCTAGTGCTTCTCAAATACTGCTTGTGGAGTTCTCTCTAGATCCAGATTTCTTAAAATCAACAGAGTAGCCCTTCTTTGACTCTATTATTATTATTATTATTATTATTCTTCAAACTACATAATTGGGAACATTGATGTGCCATTCATTGGAAATATGTATATCAGTCATGTATTTTAAATACATATGTAATTATTACATATAAATTAAACATATACATCACATGCATATGCATGTATGTGTATTTATATGTATACAGGCCTACACAACCACTCATACACACACACATATGCAAAGCTCAGCCCTAAAATCAAGTTCCACAGTGGAATATTTTTTCTGTAGATGAACTGACTTGCTCCTTATTACAACCTGTGGTAGGTAGAATAATGGTGCCCCCAGGGCGCCTGGGTGGCTCAATTGGTTAAGCATCTGCCTTAGGCTCAGATCACGATCCCAGGACCCTGGGATCAAGTCCTGTATGGGGCGGGGTGGGGGGGGGTGCTGCTCAGCAGGGAGCCTGCTTCTATCTCTCCTTCTGTCAGCTCCTCTGCCTACTTGTGCTGTCTGTCAAATAAATAAATAAAATCTTAAAAAAAAAAGAATAATGGTGCCCTTAAAATGATTGTGTTGTAGTCTGCAGAGCCTATGAATATGTTACTATACACAGCAAAAGGAACTTTGCAGATGTGATTTAAGACTTTTGAGAATGGGAAGACTGTTCTGGATTATCTGGGTTGGGCTCAGTGTAATAAGGGTCCTTGAAAGAGCATAAGAAGTAGACAAATGTGTCAGAGAAGGAGATACAACGTGGAATCAGAAGAGAGACAGGGATAGAAACCAGCTGATCTCTGGCCTTAAAAGTCTTACTGAGCCTTGATTCTAGGAATTCTGACCTCCACAGCCGTAAATAATAAATCTATGATCTTTTAAACCATTAAATTTGTGCTGATTCATTGTCAAAGAACTAGGAAGCTAATATAAGATCCTAACAGGGAGGAATGGCTCCCTTTTTCAGATGAGAAAACTGTTTTAGAATAGTTAAGTGACTTGCCCATGAAGAAGTACCTTACTGTTAGTGGTGTTAAGTTATAGATCTTGGAGTTCATATTTCAAAACGTGTGTGTGTGTGAGAGTGTGTGTGTGTGTGTATGATTTTAGCCATACTATAACTATATGTGATTTATTTATTTATTTATTTATTTATTTTTGTCTAGAGGTAGGAAAGGATTGTGGTTCAGCAGTAGAGGAAGAAAGGGAGATAAAAAGGCCTGGGGTATGCTTAGTAAGACTCTTAGAGATACAGGGAGGAAGAAAAAAAAAAAGACAGGGACTCATAAAAACATAGGGACTCAGAGGTAAATGATCCTCTGAGTTTTGAAACATGAGGAACTCTCTCCCGCAAGCCACCTCAGGGAACAAGATGGATGATTTATGCAAAGGTCTGTTTAGTTGTTGGTTTCTGTTCTTCTTTTTCTTTTCTTTTTACCATGCGACATAATTATACAGTTTCTTTAGAACATTCTGTCGTCTGGGAGAATTTCTTGCAGAAATTCTAAAGCGTGTAGGCTCACGGGAAACCAGCCAAGATCTGCATGAGACTATATTTATACATATGCCAAAATGAAAAACATAAAGTAAGTACAAAGATACAAACTGGGCATTTTAGCTGAAGGCAATGAATGTGTTACCCTTAACACACCTATCACATTATAGAGAATACTAGAAATAGATGGGCCTTCAGAGATTGTGCCATAAAACCTATACATGTTTAGCCAAGAGCATGTTTTATTTAATCCTTAGAGCAACATCACAGGTGGGGAGTTTCATTCCAACAGTGCCACCAAGGACCCCAAGGCTTGGCACTTTAAAATTCCTCCACCAAGATCACACGAGCACTTAAAAAAACCAGTACCTTGACCTGGAATGTCCCATTCCAAATCTAGTGATTCTACTTCAGCGCAAATAACTATTTCCAACCTGCTTGTCTTTCAAGAGAGGAAACCAGGACCTTATAGAGAAATGCCTTTTACACAGATTCTCAAAGCAGAGTGTTTATTCCTATATTTACTTGCTTGGTTATTCATTCATTCCTCAATGGTTTATGGAACCAGAAATTATATATTGAAATACGTAGACTAGACAGTGTTTTTTGTTCTTGGTTTTTTTGTTTTGTTTTGTTTTGAATAGGAAAAAGAATCAAATCCTAGGTGGGGGCAATAGAAACAGAGAAAAGGTCAGGTAAGAAGAGCTCAACGAACTGAACACCACACAGACTTGGACCAATGCCAGGGGTGAATCTGAGTACCCTAACAGCAAGGCAAGAGAGCAACAGGTGCTTTTCCAGCTTTCCTGAATCTGACAACTGTGACAAATCCCACCCTGGGGCTGTCAGGACCGCAACTCTCTGCGGCCTAGAAGCTAAGATCCTCAACCACACAAACCCTTCTAACCAACGTCATGGGGGTCTTTTTCATGAAGGCTCTTAGGCTTGTCCCAACATTAACTAAAATACAGATGAGTAAGATTGTTCTCAGCGTGGTCTCCATCTGAAGGTTTCATTCAAGGAAAAATTTTAGTTTTTAGAAAATCCATTTTGATTACAGGGTACCCAAGGGTATTCTTCAGAAAGGAAGAAATAAGAAAAAGAAAGGAAAGGAAACAGAATTCCATGGGGAATTCTGGTTATATTATGTAACAATGTATCTATCCTAAGACCCTTAACACTTACAAGAAACATTAGCATTTTACCTAACACTAAGAAGGAAAAACATTTTTTTTGAAAATCTGTCAAAGCATTGATAGTTAAATGCATCCTAATTTCAGAGATTTGAAAGTGGAAAATGTGGTCACTTTAGAACCAGTGACATATGATGTCTCACCACTACAGCTTGTCAGAGCCTTTACTATCCCCAGGTGCATGGTGAACCTTCAAGGCAGTTCTAGAGTACAGACTTTTTCCCATGTGGGCTTGAGCTGCCCCTTTTTGCCTTTCAGCTGCATATGGGACTAATGTTTCACAGAGCCCACATTGAAAAAAATCCTCTCTGAGCAAATGGATGAACTTCTGGGTGCTTCCGTCAACTGTCCGTGAATATGTCTTACACTGGAGCTTTTGCAAAATGTTTCAAGTGCCTGGGAGCATGAGGTTGTAATGTTTGATAAGAACACGGCATGTGGATGTTCTGTGTTAACTGTGGGAGGTAAAATCCTCTTCCTTCAATCAGAACTCGGAAAGGGGGTGCGGGGGAGGAGGAAAGAATGCAGGCCCTAGCCTAAAAGTCAGGACCCACAATGAAACAAGGCCTTGAAACCTCCCACAGGTCTGTAACTTGTTACTCATGGTCAAAATCGAGATCAGGGTCTCCCTTCCTGAGGTCAGCGGTTTCCACTACTAGAGAGCGTGTAAAGCCTTGACCGTGAAAGTGAGAGGCTTCCAGTTCACCGTGAGTATCAAACGCATGTATTATCTCCTCTCCCTCCTAAAATCACATAAAAATGACATTAAAAAAGATATTCTGGTAAGGACTATGTGAGGCTAGATGTGCTCTTTGAGCCCACGTCTTTAAATACATTTTCATTACATTTTAAATTAAATTACATTTAAATACATTAAATACATCCACCTCTGAAGACAGAACCATGGGATATCTCCTGTCCCAACTTCACCTCCTAAGTGGCTATGAGATCCTCCCGAGCCTCAGTTTCCTGTTCTGAAAGATCTGAGAGATACCTGAAACTTCAAAAAGATTAATGGACTTGATCACAATTTATTTACAAACACACAGGGATCATCTCTCTTAGAATATTATATCAAGAAAAGATGTTTGCCCCTTAAAACACACAAAACAACAAAACTACAACATTCCTTTTGTCAAACCAGGACAAGTATATAATCCAACATGGTTTTCTTTTTCTCTTTCTTTCTTTCTTTTTCTTTTTCTTTTTCTTTTTTTTTTTTCCTATTTACTTCAGTTGCCAAGAAGCACAGAGCTAAATTTATCTCCCATTGAGTAACACCCT
This sequence comes from Mellivora capensis, assembly GCA_004024625.1. Taxonomy (NCBI): domain Eukaryota; kingdom Metazoa; phylum Chordata; class Mammalia; order Carnivora; family Mustelidae; genus Mellivora; species Mellivora capensis. The sequence goes on along the minus strand of PISX010009766.1, from coordinate 6,344 downwards.
CATGTCAGGCTACTGAAACCATTTCCTCCCTGTTTCTCTCCTTACAAATGGCTCTGGTCAGTCCTATCTTTATATTATCTGGTTGGTTTGTTTTTTTAATAGGTTGGATTTATGCAGATAATACTAAGTTCTCATAGAAGAATGAACAGAATACATTATAAACACACCATACAAAGGATACAAACTTGGTTGCTGGGTAACCTACCGAGGTCTTCGGGGGAGGTGCTGCTTCCTCACCTCTAAGATTCATTGTAAATGCTTCAGCATTTATTTCTAAGAAAATAATGCATTTTCCAAGGCCTTCTCCACCTTTCTCCAATTCACCTGCCTCTCTCCACCACACTGGTACCTGTGCTCTATCAACATCATCTGGGACCACGTGAGGCTCAGCCACCTGTCCTCAGTGTCCCCTCTGCCCTAGGTGGGCAAGGACTCATGCTCAATGCTCTTTGCAGTCTCAGCATCAAAGGGCCAGGCACAGAGTAGGCACAAGAAATCCTAGGTAGATGAATTCCTTAATTCAACAAATACAGTGTTGAAGAGGTTCTCGGGTCAAATAGTGGGGAGTGACAAGAAGGGACCTAGTCCCTGACCATGAGGCACTCACAGTGGGATGAGGACCATGTAGGAGAGCCAGTAAGTCAGGAAAGCAGTTGGGGTGACCACAGAGAGATGCTCAGGGCAGCAGCAGTGGCAGGCTAGCTGTGTGACCCCAGAGAAAGGTACTTTACTTAGTGGTGCAGACCTTGGCCTGACCAGGGGCTGACGATCAGGGCAGCTGGCTACAGGTCCAGTCTGCAAACGGTGTCCAGGTTTCACTGGGATAAACTGGAATTCAAGGCTACATGCAAATGGGCCTGTCCCTTGGAAGAGGGTCTTGTGGGTAGAAAGGAAAAAATACAAACCAAAATAAAACAAGAAAAGAAAGTCCTTTCTTTGCATTCCCTAACACTCCTTGATAAATATCGAGCCAATATTTAAGTCGTATCCCCTTGAAAGGGGATACTTGTTGGAGAAGGTTCCATGTACACTGAGTCTGGAGGATGAAACAGAGCTGTCTAAGCTGAATACCCACAGGTAGAGGGGCAGAGATTGATGGTATAGGAGGGGAGGAGAGGAGAAGCGGAAGGAACAACACTGTCAAAATCCCAGAAGCTAAAGCCATGGCCCGAATTCAGGAAAAGGGAAACAGCTGGAATTATAGCTGGGAAGAGGAGACCAGGAATATATTCTTTGGCCACGTTGATTGAGGAACATCATTTCACAATGATTACTTGAGCACCTACTCTATGCCAGGCACTGTTCCAGGTGCTAGAGCTGGTAAACAAGACCTTCAGTTCAGTCACTAAACGATGAAATTAGATGGCTTTATACCTCTTCGACTAACTGTAACTACCATTTCCTGGATGCTTATGTGTGTTAGCCCCTGTGCATGTGTATTTCCATTTATCCTCACAGTCCTATCTAATTCCACTTGAAAGGGAATGCTCAGAGAAATTCAGTGACTTGCTTAAGACCACACAGCGCTAGAAGTGTCCAGAAGCCAGCAATGACACAGACTAGAGCCACACAGCCTGCGTGGAAATCTTAAAGCCTCTGTTTACGGCTGTGTGACCTTGGGCAAGTCTCAGAGCCACCACGTGCCCGCTTTTCTTGAGGGTAACTGGGGCTCATCACAGTACCTCCCTTGTAGAGTCCTTACAAGAATTAAATAGCCTGTTGTAATCAAAGCACTTCCCAGCCATGGCCCTTAGGAGGCACTTTATAAGACTTAGCTACTGGGGCTGTCCTGGCTGCAGAGAGTTTTATTATACCTGCCCCTACCTGGGACATTCAGAGAGGTCACAGATTTCTGATGAAGTTCAGAAGGTCTCTTTGAGCAAAGGTTTGTTTTCCTTGCTTAATTCAAGGCTTGCCACTTCTTTCCACCAACTTTCTCACAAGTACCTGCTAATGGCTTTCATTGTTTTGTTTCTAGTGCTTCTAACAAGTGTGGGTAACTTCTCATTTGCATACTTAATAGGCAATTTCCAAAACACATTGACACTGCAGTTGGTTTTAGGAGACCTGGATTTTTTTTTCTTTCCTGTTTATCAGCCTTTGGATGGGTTTCAACAGCTCACAGCAACTCCCCCCCCACCTTTTCCATCTTATTCATGACTTTCAGAATTCTTCATATATTTTGGATATTAACCCCTTATTGGATATATGAATACCCAAAAAATCCAATAAACAATCCGAATAAAAAATGGCCAGAGGGCCTGAATAGACATATTCCCTAAGACAACATACCAGTGGCCAATAAACACATGAAAAGATATTCAACATCAATAAATATCAGAAAAACACAAATCAAAAGCACAGTGAGATATCCCCTCAAACCTGTGAGAATGGCTAGTATCAAAAAGATAGGAAAGAGCGGGTGTTGGCAAGGAAGTGGAGGAAAGGGAGCCTCAGTGCCCTGTTGCTGGGAATGTAAATTGGTGCAGCCACTGTGGAACAGAGTACGGAGGTTCCTCAAAAAAATTAAAAACAGAAGCACCCTAAGATCCAGCAGTTCCACTTTTTGGTATTAACCTGAAGAAAATGAAAACACTAATTTGAAAAGATACATGCACCCTGATGCTTGTTACAGGATTATTTACAATAGCCAAGATACAGAAACAACCCAGTGTATGACAGATGAGTGGATACAGAAGGAGTGTGTGTGTGTGTGTGCGTGCGCGTGCATGCGTAATGGGATAGTACTCAGCCATCAAAAAACCGAATCTTGCCATTTGCAACATGGATGGATCTAGAGTGTCTTACATTTGGTGAAAGAAGTCAAACAGAGAAAGAAGAATACCAAATGATTTCCCTTAACTGTGGAATCTAAAAATCAAAACAAACAAAATGAAACATACACAGACCCACAAATACAGAGAACAAACTGGTGGTTGCCAGAGGGGCGGGGAGGTGGACGGCCAGGTGAAATAGGAGAAGGGGATTGAGGGGAAGAAACTTCCAATCGTAAATATGTCGTGGGGTTGCAAAGCATGACATGGCAAATACAGTCAATAACAGTGTAATAACTTTGTATGGTGACAGATGGTAACGGCACCTATGGTGGTGAGCATTGCATAATGTATGTAAATGTCCAATCCCCGTGTTATACATCTGAAACTGATAGTATATTGTTTCTCAACTATACCTCAGAAAGGCTCTTCAGAAGCACTTTACAGATACTCATATAAGTTGTGACGTAATGCATTTTAGTCCTCACAACAGTTTCATAAAGAGATAACTAGTACCATCCCCATTTTACAGATGAGGAAAGGGAGGCACAGAGATGTTAAGTGACTTGCTCAAGGTCACAGAGCAAGAAGGCAGTGAGTCACGTAAGGTCTCATGACTTAACCTTAATGGAGTAACAAACGATAAATATGTTGCATTCTTCCCGACCATCTTCATATTAAGGTAAATATTATTAAAAGTTTAGAGACCAGGAAACTGAAGAGCAGGGGTCCTCAGAGGCTTGCCCAATGTAGTGCTCAGATGAGAATCAAAGTCTGCTAACTCCTCTTGACCTCTGCACTGTGCTATGGATGGAGGAAGGTGCTGACGGTTTCTTTGCCCAAGTCCATTACTGCTGTCCCTGCTGCTGTTACCGTTGTGATTTGCAACAGAAGGACTCCCCCCACCCCAACACACACACCAAGTACACAGGGAGAAGAATAACGATAAGAGCACGGCTGATTCTGTATTCCAGACTCAGATCTAAACCCATGCATAATTTACTCCACACTGCCCTGCAGTCACTTAAGCCGAGGAGAGACAGCTATAAATTCAGGTCTGCATACACTAATTTATTTCTTATTTATTTTACTGATACATATCTAGGGCCTCCAGCAAGCTGCTCCAACACCTGCTCAAAGGCACCTGCAGCCCCAATGTAAGTGGGGCAGAGGGGGAGACCCTGAAATATGTCCCAGAAAGAACAGCGGAGGCCCAGACTAGAACCGAGCAGGTAAAATTCGTTTTCTGTTAAACTGGGATTAAACTCATACGTGCTCCCCCATCCTCTTTTGCATAAGATGTAGGCCTGAAAATGTTCTTGTTAAATCTCATTCTGTTTCTCTATCTCAGTAGAGCACGGAGCGTATTTCAATGACCGACATTTTTGCACAAGCCCGGGGTTATTTGTCGGAGTCCCAGAGTGTCAGAGGATGAACACATTTTTTAAAAGACAAAGATGTCACCAGGAGGAAAGTGAAGCGGAGAAGAAAAGGTGCATCTGTTCCCCTGAGTAAGTGCTGAGGACCAAGCCCTCCGGGGGATGCCATTCGGGACAGCAGGACAGAGATTAACTCCCACTGCAGTCCTCTGCCCGGAAAACAAGGTAAACTGGAAGAAATGGTCAGTGTCCTTGTCCAAAGCTCTCATTTTACAGGTGATCAGACCACAGCTAGAGAGGAAAAGTGACTTCTCCCGGGCCACTCGGTGAGCTGGTCCCAAGGTGCCCCTTCTTTCAGTCTCAGGAGAATTCTAAAATGCCCTGACTTCTTGGCATTGGCGGCATGGTCTCGTTCCCACCTCCCTGCCGCCCACTTGGTTCTCCTTACATATAGGGCAGTAGGGGATAGAGAGGCCTTCCCTGAATGGGCAAATCAAGAATTAGGAATGCTAAATTCCTGCAGAAACAGGGTTGAAAGCCTGGGCCAAGCCTGTATCCTTAAGGGCACACCTGCTTGCTTCTCAGTGGCACTTTCCAGATGCCTGCTCTGGTCTCCAGACTATATTGGCCGGGACTGTAGGGGAGAAGCAGAAGGGGCAGGGGGCTTCAGTAGAACACAGTCCTGACCCTAGGACACAGCCTGAGCATGGATTCCATTTAGTATAACTATTATCAATTATTTATTTTGTTTTTTTTTTTCCTTTCTTCTTCCCAATACCCGATAGAAGGTTATCCTGTTGCCTTTTGCTTCTTGGGCTAAAAGAGCAGACACAGAGAGGCATTTCATTGAAGGTCAAGGCCGGCTTGGCCTGACTGCAGCTCCTGACCTTTCCCCAACATCTCCCGCTGCTGTGAGGGGAGTGGCTGGACCACGGGGACCAAGACTCACCCGCAGAACATGAAGATGGTGCTGGATGTGGCGTCATAGGGCAAAGGGAGCGTCTGCTGCAGACATAGCTGCTCACAGCCACCGTTGAAGCCGTCCGAGCAGTCGATGCCTTTCGAGTGGTCGTAGCATCCAGAGCCGTCCTTCATGGGCCTCAGCTCCTCTGGGCACTGCTCGGGGGAGAGAGAGCAACAGGGTGGTCATGGCCGAGGAGGTGATGGGTCCCTGCAAGCCCTCTCCTTCCACCTTCTGAAAAGGGGCATGAGGCAGGGACCATAGACAGTTTCACTCAGAGTCTTGCTTGGCCCATTCATAGGTATATGGCCTCTTTGACCCTCAGTGTGCCCACCTGTGAAATGGGACTTTTGTCAGTACCTGCCTGGTAGATGTGTGAGAATACAAGATCCCGTCAGCAAAGTGCTCAGAACACTGCGGCTCACACGACAACTGTAGGGCAAGGGTTAGCTGCTTTTCCTGTTGACAACACTGGAACCATCATCATTATTGTATTTATTAAGGTCCAGTAGGGTCTGCCACTGATAAAGAATCCCTCTGGCCAGCAGCCAGGTATATTTTAAAGAGGTCCTACTGATATGAATTTACATTCTAGTTCTTCCTCTTCTCCCTCTGTGATCTGGGGCAAGTTATTCACCATCTCTGAGCCTCAGTCTCTTCATCTGTTAAATGGGCATGGAACCTGCCTGTATGGATTTCTTGTCAAGCTTAAATTGGATCCTGGGAGTGTGCACCTTACTTCTGAATTCTGGACACAATTCGGTACTCGTCACACGTGAGTTCTCTTCCAGTCTGTCTTGACTTTGTCTCTTTGTCTCCATCCCTATCTCCAGGGTGCTGAACGGGACTCCTGCATGCCCACAGCAAGAGCCTGCACTCTCCAGCCTGGTCTCTTCCATGCCATCCTCCTGACGGGTCAACAGAATGCTATTTCTAAATCATCCCTCCCCAGCTTAAATAAATGAATGCACTTTCCACAACAACAACAGCAACCATAATACCCTGAGTCTCCCTTAAACTGATAGGCAATGTCCTTTGCAGCTGCCTCAGATCCAGCCATGGCACCTCTCTCTAGGTCACCAAACCAGCAGCCCTCTGGTCCCTAAAACACCCCAATGACTCCAATCTTGAGTGACTTAGTCAAATGCTCTTATCAGTGTGCCTGGTATCTGCTAAGTGCACCGTAAATGGAAGATCCTATACTGTAGGGACAACCGGCTATTTGAGCTC
>PISX010009765.1:0-73926 GCA_004024625.1 Mellivora capensis | reverse complement strand
AAAAAAAAAATCCTAAAATTTGTGCAGAACCAGAAAAGACCCAGAATAGCCAAAGCAATTTTGAAAAAGAAAAAACAAAATGGGAGGCATCACAATTCTGGATTTCAAGTTATATTATAAAGCTATAGTCATCAAAACAGTATGGTACTGGGTGCTGTTCTTGAGTGGCTTTGTTGGATAAACATCCAAGTATTAATTTCAGCTCATGATCTCAGGGTTGTGAGATAGAGCCCTATGGTAGGCTCTGTGCTCAGCAGGGAGTCTCCTTGAGACTTGCTCTCCCCCTCTCTCAAATAAATAAATAAATCTTAAAAAAACAAAAACAAACAAACAAACAAACAAAAAACCCAACAGTATGGTACTGGCACAAAAGCAGACACACAGATCACTGGAACAGAATAGAAAACCCAGAATTTGACCCACAACTATATGGTCAACTGATCTTCGACAAAGCAGGAAAGAATAGCCATTGGAAAAAAGACGGTCTCTTCAACATATAGTGTTAGAAAAGTGGGCAGCACATGCAGAAGAATGAAACTGGACCACTTTCTTATAGCATGCACACAAATAAGTTCAAAATGGATGGATGAAAACCCAATTGTGAGATAGGAAACCATAAAAATCCTAGAGCAGAAATGAGGCAGCAACCTCTTTGACCTTGGCCACAGCAACTACTTATTAAACACATGTCTGGAAGCAAGGGAAACAAAAGCAAACATGAACTACTGAGACTTCATCAAGATAAAAAAATTTCTGCACAGTGAAGGAAACAATCAACGAAACTAAAAGACAGCCTATGGAATGGGAGAAAATATTTGCAAATGATATATCTGATAAATAGTACTCAAAATCCATAATTTATCAAACTCAACACACAAAAAAGATATAATCCAGTTAATAAATGGACAGGAGGCATAAATAGACATTTTTTCCAAAGAAGACATTCAGATGGCCAACAGACACCTGAAAAGATGCTCAAATCACTCATCATCAGGGAAATACAAATCAAAACCACAATGAGATTCCTGCCAAAATGGCTAAAAGTAACATCTCAGGAAATAACAGATGTTCAGATGTTGAAGAGGATGCAGAGAAAGAGAAGCTCTTACATTTTTGGTGGGAATGCAAACTGGTGCAGCCACTCTGGAAAATAGCATGGAGGTTCCTCAAAAAATTAGAAATAGAACCACTCTATGACCCAGCAATTATACTACTACTTACTTACCCAAAGACCACAAAACCGGCCAAATGTCCATTGACTAATGAACGAATAGAGAAGGTGTGATTTTATACACACACACACACACACACACGTATATCCATACATGGGAATATTAGTCATCAAAAAGAATGAAATCTTGCCATTTACAATGATATGGATGGAGTTAGAGTTTATTATGCTAAGTGAAATTGGTCAGTAAGGGAAAGACAAATACCATATCATTTCACTTGTGTAGAATTTAAGAAACAAAAGAATTAGTGGAAGGGGGAAAAAGAGAGAGAGGGAAGCAAAGCATAACAGAATCTTAACAACAGAGAACAAATTGAAGGTTGACAGAGGAGAGGTGGGCCGGGGATGGGCTAAATGAGTGATGGGTATTCAGGAGGGAGCTTGTTGTGTTTAGCTTTAGGTGTTATACGTAAGTGATGAATCACTAAATTCTACTTCTGAAATAAATATTGCACTATATGTCAACTAACTAGAATTTAAATGAAAATTTGGGATTTGAATATTTGTAGTTGAATAATACACGGATTTGCATTATTATTTAGAAGATTAGATTTGGTTATGAAGCAGTAGATAGCATAATTCATTGTATTTTAAGGTTTATATGTGTAGGAAAATCATTCAGTATTAATTAATGTGAAACTTAAATTATTAACTCATCAATGAAAATATAATTGTTTTTATTTTTTGATTTATTACTAGTAAATTTGCACTATTCTAATTATTTTTTTCTAGCTACTGGTTTATATACTTTTCCTACAAATATATTATGGGGTGCTATTTTTCTTATTAGCTTATTTTAAACTGAGAAATATCCCATTATAATTTCTCTCCAGATACTCATTTGTTTTTGTTTTTTACTGTTAGTTTTTTCTTCTTTTTTTTTAAAGATTTTTTAAAAATCCATTTTAGAGAGAGGAAGAGAGCATGAGCTGGAGGGGAAGAGGAGCTGAAGGGGCAGAGAGTGAAGGAGAGAGACCCTCAAGCAGATTCTGTGCTGGGCGTGGAGCCAATGCAAGGTTTGATCTCATGTACCTGAGGTCATTAATCGACTGTACCACCCAGGAGCCCCAATGTTAGTCTCTCTATAAAAATTGATTTAGCTGTTATGTTGTGAAATCTGTCAGTTTTTCTTAACATAACTTAATTTTTATTTTGTTTGGAAAGGCTTTTCTCAACATAAGGTTTTTCAATAAAATCACCAAAGTCATCTTGATATTATTTTTTATATTAAATCTTCAATCCTAATTCTTACCAGGAAAGTTAATACAGTGTGGTGATTTTACTTCACCATTTAAAATTATTCCCCATTCTTCTTTAGCAATAAGAACTCACTCAGCAGAAGCAGATTTAAGGCTACTACTAAACTTCCTATTTAAATCAAAATAATGGTTATGATGAAAAAAAACACAAATAATTTTTTTAAAGCGAGCATATAATTTTTAAAACTGAGAGATTGCTTTTAATTGGCTCATATACCATTTAGACGAGTGCAAAACAGGCTCTTGCTGAGAGAGCTGTAACTTTTACGAAACTAAGGAATTATTCCTATAGGTCTGATTAAAGCAAATATTTGTGATTGAGAAGACCATGTTCTTATGTGCATATTTACAGTACATATACATTGGGTTTATGAAATTACTTTTCTGTGACCTCAAGATTTGGAGAGGGCATAACTCCAAAATATTACTAAGTGGAAAATAGTAATGCAGATTTCTTTGATGATCTTATTTGAGAAAATTTTAAATTAAAATTTTAGGTAGTCCAGGAGAATGACATAGACCTCAGATAATGCTCCAAGAGTATTCCTTCATGAAACTAATTTTTTTAACATGAGGACAAGGGAATATTTTATATTTTTTTTTACCAAGTATAATTTTTCAATTTAGTTCATAGCTTTGTGCATTGAGAAATAGCAAGTAAAAGCTGTTTTTGACCACCAGTCTTAAGGTTGAAAAGATCCAGCCAATACATATTTAGAAATGCATAGCTTACCGAACTTCATAGAGAAGTATAGCTAGAATTCTGCAGAATGAACCAAGATTTTAACAAGGAGCATGTCTATAACAGTTTTGATTTTGAATCGATATGTATCTGAGATGTTCTATGAAAGCAATAATTTTAGTCTGGAACTTTATCTAGTGAGGTGACAAAAATACCTTACCACAGCCTTAAAATCATTGTTGCCAGTTTTCAAATCTACCATAAAGGAGCCTTTATAAAAATCTTATCTCCTATTTTCCAGTGTTGCATGAAAACTTATTAAGTCACATATCAAATCTGCTACATCCATGTGCTAATTAGAAATCACCTCATGATGCGTGTGGAAACCCACGATATTTTCATTAGATGAGTCCAACTCTACTTTCACTTCCTCAATGAAATCTTCTCAGATTACTTAGTCTTGATTCTTACCTCAATTGAGCTTTTGATGAATATATTCTTGCTTAGCACACACAGACCTTTATTTTAAATTGCAATGTGACATCTAGCATATAGCATTGCATGAAACGGATGCTCACCATATGCTTATGAGTTAAGCTGAATTTTAATAGGATCAAAAATTTACCATTGCTTGATATAATGGAACCCTTGTTTTGTTCACCTCTGTTTGATTTATGATTCTCTTGACTTCTGGTAGGGAATAGGAGTTGTTCAGAGATATGCTATGATTTTTACTCCGTGTACTATCTCCTTTATTCCACATTAGCACAAAAATTAATTTATAGTAGGTTCTTGATTATTAATCATTAGTAGGTTACAAAATAAGTAAATAAATATTCATGAATAATAAGCACATTTAATTCAAGATATTGTTAAAGTAGAAAAATATATAAAATTGAAGAAATTGATATTCTGTCTATTATCAATTCAATTTTAGGTTATGTAAATACATCTTAATGCATCTTACCTTATGAAGTTTATCAATAGGAAATATTTAGAGTATGAATGGCATACCAGCAAGTGAGGGAAGATATTTAGAAAATTTATAACTAATACAGATGTCATATTTCTAACTCATAAAGAGGCCTTACATATAAATAAATTCAAGACAGATGACAACAAAAAGAGTACAAAAACCATGAAAAGCATATCACAAATGTTGCTATCCAACTGGTCAATAAACATTTGAAAACATGCTCAAACTCATGATTCATCAAGGGAATGCAAAGTGAAAACTGGGAAATATTACTACTCACTTAGAAAAATAGTTAAAGATTAACTGCTAGGGGTACCTGGGTGGCTCAGTCAGTTAAACATCTCACTTAATCTCAGTCAGGTCTTGATCTCTGGGTCACGAGTTTCAAAAAAAAATAAAAGAAAAAAAAATAAAGATTGTTGGGACGCCTGGGTGGCTCAGTTGGTTAAGCGGCTGCCTTCGGCTCAGGTCATGATCCCAGCGTCCTGGGATCGAGTCCCACATCGGGCTCCTTGCTCCGCAGGGAGCCTGCTTCTCCCTCTGCCTCTGCCTGCCACTCTGTCTGCCTGTGCTCGCTCACTCTCTCTCCCTCTCTCTCTGACAAAAAAATAAATAAAATCTTTAAAAAAAAAAAGATTGCTAATCGGAGTGTAAATTGGTTTAAAAATTTTGGAAATCATTGTGACAGTTCTACTAGAATTGAACATATGCATAACCTGTCAATCAACATTTTTACTCACAGGACAACAAAACAACTGTACAGGTATGTTCATAGCAGAATTACCCATAATAGAAGAACAATCTGAAAAAAACCTACATCTCTAACAGTAATTAAATAAATATAGTACTGAATGGTAGAGTGTTTAGCAATGAAAATTATTTAACCACTGATATACCAGCACTATGAGTGAATTTCACAAGCATATGTTGAGAGAAAGTTCCCCAAATATATAGTTCTAACTGTGTGGTTCTAATAGCTTTGGAGAACAGGAGTTGGGAGAACTTTGGAAGGGGGAAACTGAGCTGCTGGACTCATGTGGTAGTTTATACTAATTCATCAAGCTGTACATCTGTGATATGTGTACTTTTTTCCTACACTTATGCCACACAACAGTGAAATAGTTAATATAACAAAATGAAGAAAAATGTATTATGTGTCAATATAAAATAACCTCATAGCTCAAAGTGAAGATTCTGGATGTATTATGAGTTGGTTGCATCCAAATTCTGCCATTTACTAGAAATGCATTCTTCTCAACTTCTTCACCTGTGTCACCATCTATAAACCGAGGGTAAAGTAATTCATATTTGTTTTGAAGATTAAATGACTTAGTACCTGCAAAGCCACTGCACAATATCCAACACATATAAAGCTCTAATCAAATGTTAACTATTTCTGATTATTAAGATTCAACTCTAACTGTGGAATAATTTATTGAGTAAGTCTTAGTAAGGAAACTGATTGGTTGAGATTTCTTCTCTAGTTGAGTCTATTAGAGAATGGAGGCTATAAGGAGGGTATGGTACTGGCACTAACTGGATTAAAAAATAGAAATACTTTTTCTGCTATTATGGGCAGGAGAATGAAAACAGGATAATCAAATAAGAGATTAGAGCCACTCTAGTGACCACTGATTCATCCAGTCAAAACACATGTCTCAAAAACTCCCCAAACACTACTACTGGCTTCACAAGTATGTGACCTGTCCAGCACCATAGGGCCCCACACATGATTTAATATTCCCCTCTTAGCATCTTTAAATTATTAATAATTTTTAAACAAAATCCCTGCATTTTCATGTAGCAGCTGGCCCTGCAATATGTAGCTTGTTCTGCTAAGAAGTGTGTGGTCACGTGCGTAATCAATGTCACATATACTGATTTATGTGAAGAAATCTCTATGGAGTAGGGAGAATGTCTAGAGTTGAGAAGAAATGGTTTCATTTTCTGTCTATTTGACAATTAGTCACCATCTCTATCCACAGCCACCTGTAAAGAATCCTAGAGCTCATGAAAGAGTATGCATGCTCTTGAATACCTTCTTGATTGATTGATTGATTGATTGATTATGTTATGTTAGTCACCATAGAGCACTTCATTAGTTTTTAATGTAGTGTTCCATGACTCATTATTTGTGATTAACACCCAGTTCTCCTTGCAATATGTGCCCTCCTTAATACCCATCACCAGGCTAACCCATCTCCCCCACCCCTTTCACCTCTGAAACCCTCAGTTTGTTTTTCAGAGTCCATAGTCTTTCACTGTTCATTTCCCCCTTTGATTCCCCCCTTCATTTTTCCCTTCCTTCTCCTTATGTCCTCCATGCCATTCCTAATGTCCCACATATAAGTGAAACCATATATAATTGTCTTTCTCTGCTTGACTTGAATACACTCTCTTTTTATGACAAAATGACTAATCTCCAGGAAAAAAACTAGGAGTTTTGACTAAGAGCTGATTATTAAAGGAGACTATATCCTGAATATAAATCTCAGGTTTTACAGGAACAGGTGTAGAGAACATATATGAATTTATTTGATTGATATGTTTACTTTTGTAAAGATTGCTAAACAATGTGAGAAGTTCAGTGAGAAATAGTGCAAATATTTCCTTCATAATAAGTTCAAGATAGTAATTAGAACTGACTCTATAACAAGTCTAGCTTCTTTATGAATGCAGTATTTCATCAATTATTTTGATGTCATAAAAACACAATGAAAATCTACAAGTTCACACATTTAAGCTCTAAAGAATTACTCACATTTTGAAATAAGACAGAGGAGCTTAAAAATCTAAAGAATGACTTCTTTATTTCTAATTAAGAAACTGAAATCTGCTCATGTTTGTACAACTTCAGTATATTATTGGTTAAACTTTGCCAGCAAAATTAAAAACTATAATTTAAATATAATGTTTATTAGTTTCCTAGAGCTGTCATAACAAAGTGCCACAAACTATATGGCTTAAAACAAAATCAATGTATTGTCTAATACTTCTGGGGGTGAGAAGTTTGACATCAAGGTGTCAAGAGGTGTGGCTCCTTTGGGAAACTACATTCCATGACTCCTAACTTCTGGGAGTTAGCAGCAAAACTTGCTGTTCTTTGGCTTGTGTAAACATATGACTCCAATCTTTGCCTTTGTCATTACATGATATTCTCTCCTTCTGTGTCTGCATGGTATCTTCTCTTTTTATAAGGACACCAGTTATATTGGATTTGTACCCACCTTAATTCAGTGTGACCTCATCTTGGACTGATTACATCTGAAAAGATCCTATTTGCAAATAAGGTCATATTTACAGGTACTGGGAATTAGAACTTCAGCATATGTTTTTGGTGTACACAATCTATCCCACAACACTGTATTCTAATCACATAATAAAAAGTAATACCCAAAATACCCAAAAAACACACGAGTGTATATTATACACCGGAAACTACTCTGAACACATTACATATAATATGAAGTATTTCTTACAATAAATCTAAAGAATGGATATTATTATGATAATCCCTATGTTATAGTAGAATAAAGGGCTATGTAAGAATGCTTATTGCCTAAAGTCCCAGACTCCACAGTTTCACAATAGGTCTAACCTTAATATCTATATCATATGCTTCTCAAAATTTATAGATAACATTATGCTTATGCCAAAATCTAGCAAAACACTTTTCTAAGCAAGAAATATATCTAAAAATCAAATGTGTTATATCTAATATTAAATCTTACATTACTTTTTTCCCAAATTTTTATTTAAATTCTAGTCAATTAACATATAGTGTATATTGGTTTTAGGAGTAGAATTTAATGATTCATTACTTACATATAATACCCAAGGCTCATCATATAAGTGTCCCTTTTAATGCCTATCATCCATTTAACCCACCTTCCACCAACCTCATTCCATCAACTCTCAGTTTGTTCTCTATCATTAAGAATCCTTTATGGGGGGCACCTGGGTGGCTTAGTGAGTAAAACTTCTGCCTTCGGCTCAAGTCATGATCTCAGGGTCCTGGGATCGAGCACTGCATCGGGCTCTATGCTCAGAAGGGAGCCTCTTCCCCTTTTCTCTCTGCCTGCCTCTCTGCCTACTTGTGATCTCTGTCTGTCAAATAAATAAATAAAATCTTAAAAAAAAAAAAGAAAAGAAAAAAGAATCCCTTAAGGAGCACCAGCATGGCTCCGCTGAGTGTGCAGCTCTTGATTTTGGCTCAAGTCATGATCTCAGGGTAATGTGATTGAGCCCCATGTGGGACTCCATGCTGGTCATGGAGCCTGCTTGGGATTCTCTCTCTCTCCCTCTGCCCATCCCTCCCTGCTCTGCCCATCCTTCCCTGCTCATGTTTCTCTCTCTCTCTCTCAAAAAAAAAAAAAGTCCCTTATGAGTTTCTTCCCTTTTTTGTTTAAATTTGCCCTTCCCATATGTTCATAAATTTTATACAGTATTTATCTGATTTATTATCTGTAATTATTCTTCCTAGATAACATTGTTTTGTTCAGACTAAGCTTAATATTAAAGTATATTTTCTATGTCGACTATATAATGAGAGAAAGAAAAATTTTTGGTATGGACAAATAATTTAAAATTACAAGGAAATATAAGTCAAAAGTTTTGAATCTAGGATTGAAACAAATTTATATAGTTGTGTGTATGTACATATGTATGATTGAAAAATTGGAGAAAATGTTCCCAAACCCAATTAAGAAAACATAAAATGTAAAACCCAAAGTGAACACAAGATACTACATACCAATTTATGTAATAAAACATGAATGGCCAGAAATTCAATTGATCACATATATGAAATTGAAGCCTCTTCCAGAATAAAAAAAAAATCTGAATACATTCAACATACGAGATTACATTCTTAAAATCTACAGACAAAAGAAAATGCTTAAAATTTTATGTTGCACTGATTTGGAATGAAACTGAATTTCCTCAGTAATTGACCAAGGTACTGTCAAATCCAAATCAGCAAACAATACATCATGCACTTCAAAAGAGAGAGGGATCTTTCAACCAATGAATAAAAATGTCTTATTTCAGCCAAAATATGAGAAGTTATTATTTTTTTTAAAGATTTTAATTATTTATTTATTTGACAGAAAGAGAGAGATCACAAGTAGGCAGAGAGGCAGGCAGAGAGAGAGAGAGAGAGAGAGAGAGGAAAGCAGGCTTCCTGCCAAGCAGAGAGCCCGACACGGAACTCGATCCCAGGCGCCCTGAGAAGTTATTTTGATATGAGACTGTTCTCTACTTGCCAGTCTGTCTAATTTCTTTCTTTCTTTTTTTTTTTGACGGAAGTTATATACAGTGTATTGCAATCTTTTGAGCATCTGGTTATTCCCATATACTTCTACATGTATGTTTACATTTTAATGAAGGAAAATGTTACTTGAAAGAAGGTTTATATGCAATACAGTTTCACTGAGTTAAGCGTGTGACTATTCCCATATGATTCTACACATATGTTTACGAACATTTACAATAACAAATGAAGGTGTTGCTGGAAAGATGCATTATACACAGAATAGTTTTAATGAGTTAAGCATAATGCTACTCCTATATGCTTCTACACAAGTTATGTACCCCTATCTTTTTTTGTGTGTGTGTTCAAAACTATGAACTTTATTGGTAAAAATATCATAATAAACTATAATTGTTCCTTGATTTACTTTGCATACCAACCTGCAAATTCAGCACATATTAAAACTGGGCAAATAATACTATCTATATGTACACCAAAATTAGATAATTATAAAAATACCTTCATGAATATGATGTTGTACACAATTCTCTGTGAACAGTTCTTTTTTTTTTTTTTTTTGGTTTTTAAAAAAAAATTTTTTTCTTTTTTTTTTAAATTTTTATTTTTTATAAACGTACCCTTATCTTAATAAATGAAAATGTCATTTAAAACACATATTATATAAAGTGTAGTTTCAATGAGTTAAGTGTAGGGCTATTCACATATGCTTCTAAATATAAGTTTATATACACATCTGTCTTAATGAAGAAAATGTTATTTGAAGAACACAGTGTGTACACTGTAGATCTAGTGAGTTAAGCCTACTGTTATATCCATTTGTTTCTACACAGAACTTCAAACACTTTTTAAAAAATTTTTTTTAAAGATTTTTTTAAAATTTCTTTTCAGTGTAACAGAATTCATAGTTTTTGCACTACACCCAGTGCTCCATGCAATGCATGCCCTCCATAATACCCACCACCTGGCTCCCCCAACCTCCCACCCCCTGCCCCTTCAAAACCCTCAGATTGTTTTTCAGAGTCCATAGTCTCTCATGGTTCATCTCTCCCCAAACCCTCAGATTGTTTTTCAGAGTCCATAGTCTCTCATAGTTCATCTCCCCCTCCAATTTCCCTCAACTCCCTTCTCCTCTCCATCTCCCCAGTCTAATTTCTGGTGATGGCCAATTCTTTTGTCATTATTTAAGGATGAATGTCACTGGAGAATATTAATGAAAATATTTTGCAAAGCCCCCACTTAAAATTATAACTTATTTTTGTTTCTTCTCAAAGAACCAATACAAAATGTGAATATAGTTTCTTAATTTTCAATGGAAAATTTTAGGAGTTTACAGTCTCCATAAAAGCATTTGTGTCTTTAGTCACACTACAATTTTTTTTTCTATTTTCCCTGAAGGATATTACATTACAATAAATTTTCCTTCTCAACAGCTTTTGACTGACGAACCAAGATCATGAGGATTTTTTTTTTCAAGATTTTATTTATTTATTTGAGAGAGAGAGAGTGAGTGAGAGTGAGAGCACAAGCGGAGGCAGGTTGGAGGCATAGAAGGAAATGGAAAAGCAGACTCACCACTGAGCAGGGAGACTAACATGGGGCTCAATCCTGGGACTCTGGGATCATGACGTGAGCTGAAGGCAGATGCTTAACCGACTGAGCCACCCAGGTGCCCTGATGAGTTGGTTTAATTTCATCTGAAAACAGAGAAGATCTTACCGTAATTGAAACGGGAAACAGCCATAAGTGTCCTGCTTAGTTTCCTTGTACTAAAGTAAACTGGGTAATAATTGTACAATTTTCCTGGAAGAGAGGCACTTGTTTTTCTTTTTTAATTATTCTTGTCAGTAGATGTTAAAGATGAGTGGTTTGGAAAAGAAAAAAAAATATATATATGAAAAAGCAGTATAGAATTAGTAATTTTCTGACATAACTAGTATATATTTTCCCTATTTTTAAATCTTCTTAACTTTTCTTGTACTACAAAAATTCTCTCATGGTTCATTTTAGTTATTTTTATATAGACAAACCAGTCAGGTGTACCAGAAACCCACTGAGATGTCCAAGATTCTCAAGTTCTGAAGCTTTGAATACATAGTCCTTTTGAAATATATGCAATTATTAAGAAGCACATCAGGTAATGTGGTCAAAAGATAAAACCTAAAAAAAATTTGCTCCCGGGTTTCGGCACCAAAAAAAAACAAAAACAAAAAAACAAAAAAAAGCCTAAAAAAACAGAAGACAGTCTTGTGGCTGTACTGGGAACTGTTTGAATTTTTTCAAATAATTAGATACCTGGCATATATTAATTATGTTTTATAAATGAATTGCAACTTGGGTTCCAAACAAGGATATTGTATATACATGAGGATCATTTATTAGAACTAGTGAAATTTGTTTTTAAAGCTGCCTAGCTTTGATGACTCATAAAAAAAATTATGTGGAAGGGGAAAATAATTGAAATACTTAGAACTAACACCCACTCAGTGAGAGGTGATTAATCCTGTTTTAGAATAAAAAAGAAAATAGAATCACAGAACTGAAGGTCACCTCCAGACACAGTTATGCTTATCTACTTGGAGCAGATTTTTTAAATCCTATATTTATAGATATCTCTGATTGATATCTCATACCTTTCTTTAGAAACATACCCTCTATTTAGTCAACTGTCCAATTAATAACATCTCCTCAGGTCTAAGGGCCTTCAATTTTATTAGACTTGAGTCACCTGAGAAGCCTGTTAAGAATGTAGATTGCCAAGACCTGCTCCAAGAATTCTTTTTCAATTTAATGGATTTGGAAAGTACAATAGTAGATATTATAACCACTTCTCAGATGATTCTGGTACAGGTGGTTTGTGGGCCATGTTTTGGGGGAAAAAAATGCATCAGGTTATCTCAACCCCTTTTAAAACCCTGACCTACTAAATTTCTGAATCTGAAATATAACCATATTAAATATCCAACTATCCTTTATTACCTTAAGTATAGGTGTAGTACAAAGACAAAGGAAGCTGTGATACTAGTGGGAGGTATATTAAACAACTTAGACTAAAAAACCCGGGTGACTCGGCTTTAGGACAAACTTGCTCTTCTCCTTTCTTCTGTTGTAATTTTCCATTTGCTTCATTCCTATGATCAGTTACAATATTTCCAATGTAAATATTAAGTCCTCTACTAACTTGCCGAAAGGATCTAATATTTCTTGAACTTTAGGTCTTCCTCTATTTTTCTAATGCCGTCGTATAAGGTTGAGCTTGTATTTGCTACTGAGTTATTGGCAGATCCCTTTCCATCAATTCTCAGTGGCACAATATTGACCACCTTTAAGCCAGGAACCCAACATACTAGCATATATCAACACTCACTAAATGTCCCTCCTACAACCTGAAATGATTTCCAAATGTTATCTTTACAAAGCCCTAGAATTCCATGTATGTAATAATATGTTTACATAGTACTTCTACTATAAGTTATTACTATAAGAGGAATTTTATATTATTCCTCAAATCAGGGTCATGGAAGTAACGTCAAATACCTTCCTGAATATCATACAGTTTGTTTAGAGACACAGACTTCATTGGGTCACAGGTAATAGAAAGTACAGGTCTTCCAATCCATTTTTCATCCCAAAGAGGCATGAATTCCTTAGAAAGGAATCTGTCTTGATACCATTGTTCTCCCTTCTTATGGGGCAGGCAAGAAAGCGAACTTGTCTATCAGAAGATTAACAGAATTCTTGGGCACTAAGTGTTTAGGTATTTCTAGGAGTTGTCACAAAAAATCTAGCTGCCCAGAATTTGGAGAATTTGAGGTGCATGGGAAGTGACAACCATTCTTATTATAGAGGAGAAATCCATTAGAAGTGAAATACTATTAGAAGTGAAAGACTGTGCCTGACTTTCAAGAAAAGGGAGTAGCTCTGTCCTAGTTAGGTTACTCTACAAGTAAGTCAGAATGATCTACTATGGTCATTTAACACCATTCAGTAAGCATTGGTTTGCTCATGTTACACAGACTATCTTCCATCAACTTTAGGAGAATTGGGACAGGAAATTTTATAAGTCACAGTACTTATGATATAATGGACTTTTCATTGAATTTATTATATGAATTAAATAAATAAATAGCCACTATGCTTTTCAAGTGTACATTCAGTACACTCAATAATCACAAAACCTTTCCAATGTGCCAATTAAAACTGTCTTGTTCATAACTTTTTTGGAAAGAGACAAATAGTTTAATAAACAGAAGACTAAGAGGCAAATATGTGACCTCTAGATTGAGTTTGCACATTGAAATGTAGATTTCAGATCACCTGACATTTTAAAATTTTTATTTAAGTTTTTAATAAAGTGAACAAATTGGATTTTATGTTCTCACAATCACTTCAAGCATTATATTGTATGCCCCTTAGTTGATCTGTTAATGTAAACACCTAAATTTGCTATGTGTCAGTTACTAACCGGTATTTTTCACCATATCTTTAGATGCTTTGATATGCCTTCATAACAAATTTCTCCAACTTCCATAAGATTTTTTTTCTGGTATATTTCTGTATACAATATAAAAGCTCTACCCTATCGGGCATTCTGATTTTCAGTTACAATTCCTTCTAAATTGGTTTATTTTGCTAGCAGCTGTTTGTTCATTCTGAAACATTTTGAGTGTTTTTTTCTTATTCAACTCTATATTGAGATTAATGACAGCTGACTGATGTCCTCTTCCTTAATATTTCACATGATTGAGCTAGTTAATATCACCCATTTTCATATTCATCTTGAGGATAAAAACTCTTGACTCATTGAGATGTTACGGACCATTCTATTTCACTGATTTATCAATTTAAACTTACCCATTTCCTTAGGGAAAAATTAATATCCTAGTGAGGATTTTACAATATAAATTATTTTAGTGACAATATATCCAGGATGAAATAAACTACCCTAAGTATTTAAAATAGTGAGAATTTAATGTAGATTATTGGTTTAATATGTGATGTAAGTGATATTGCTAGAGCTCAGAGGACAACCCCAACAGGCAAAAGCTGTAATTACAAAGATTTGCTTGGAGATCTGCTAGTTACAGAAAAGAGGCAGCGATGACAAGACTCTGCTAGATACAAAGAAGAGAAAATAACAAGCTTCTCTTATCTTTTCATGCTCTAAAATCCTACCAGCACTTCACACTGAACAAACCCAGATTGAAATGAGTTGGCCTGGGCTATTGGGAAATGCACTGGGACACATGGCCTCTAGGGTCTCCCCACTGGGCTGTTCAGAGGAACAAGTAATAGGGCATAGAAAGTATCTGAGAACAAAAGGTTCATATCTGTCACACAGAGTATGCATAATGCCACACTCTCATAATTATTAGTAGATAATACTATGACAATAATAATTGAATAAAAATAATTTTAGTGATTACAAGACTAATTTTAGGATTTTGAGTTATTTTTCTCATATCTAAAAAAAATTTATTTATTTATTTGACAGAAATCACAAGTAGGCAGAGAGGCAGGCAGAGAGAGGAAAGGAAGCAGGCTCCCTGCTGAGCAGAGAGCCTGATGTGGGGCTCAATCCTAGGACCCCAGGACCACGACCTGAGCTGAAAGCAGAAGCTTTAACACACTAAGTCACCCAGGTGCCCCTTTTTAGTTTGATCTTAAGCAATTGCATATAATATTACTATTTATGGGTAAAGAGAAAGCTAATGGAAACACTCAAACAATATAGTTATGAGGTATTTGAAGGAGACAGCAAAATCTGAGTTAAATCTTCACATGTAATTGCACAGCATCAGTAGATATTAGATAAATTTGCCAAATCAATAGCTAATGGTAGTGGGCTTATATTATTCACTTTCATATATACATTCACACACACACACACACATACATACATGAAATGTAATATAATATGTAATCTAAAAAATTTGTCATTAGTACTGAGTCATGTGGAGGGCTCACCTAACAAATTTTTTTCTAGGAAAAATGGCATAAAATTTATGGTTAAAAAATGCATAGTACTATATAATGAAAATATAATATTGGAAAAAATTCCATAGTGACAAGTATCAAAAGACGACCACATAGAATTTTGAAGTGGAGAGGGGTCTAACAGCTCCAACCTTTTACTGCTCTCCCTACGTATTCTAAGATCATTATTTCATTATTTTGTAGGAGTGCACTTAAAAATAGCTTTGTTTATTTCTGAGAATAACTCTTTTTATATTTATTTTTTTTTGAGAATAACTTTTTAAATTAGGTTTGGAAATGCATTGGATTTAGAAGTTAAATTAAACCACTTGGCATGTACACTGTTGAGCCTTCTTGTCAGAACAGAACTGGAAGACCCGGGAGTCTAAGGGCAGTGAGAGTTGACAGGGAAAAGCATCAGAGAGGAGAGAGCTGCACAAAGCTAGAGCTGCCCAGGTCTGGAGGGCTTGGTTCCCCCTAAGTAGAAAGTGGGCAAGGACAATGAATTAATCTACTAAGTCTACTTTAACAAAATGCCAAGAAGGAGTGGATAAGATAGCAGAAATTTATTTTCTGACCATTCTAGAGGCTGGAAATCTGCTGGTTTAGTTTCTCCTGAGGCCTCTTTCTTTGGTTTGCAGACAGCTGCCATCCTGCAGTGTCCTCACATGGCCTCTTCTCTGTGCACACAAATCCCTGATGTTTCTTCCTCTTCTTAGAAGGATACCAACATGAATATTGGGTTAGAGCTTCACCTTTACAAGCTCATCTATCATTAATTTTCTATCTAAAGGCTCTGTCTCCAAAAATAGTCACATTGTGGTTTAGGGACTCAGTAAGTGAATTTCAAGGTACATATCTCAGTCCATAAGAACGAGGGAAAAAAGCACCTAGAAACTTGAGAAGGACTATAGATCACTCAGGATCAGGAATAGTTCATATTTCTTATAGCCAGAGTAGAGAATCTCCTAATTCATATGATATCAGATAGAATACTTAGAAAGATATCACCTCATTAGTAAAACAAAATGGCTCTAGACAAACAAAGATTAAAAGTAAGCCTACCATTGTCAAATTAAATTTAAATAACAATCATATCCCAGAACAAAGCTCTAGAGTATTTATAGGATACAATATATCCAATACTCAAAAAGTTAAAACTGAAAATAACTGTCATTCCATCAAAAATCACCATGCCAAAAAAAAAAAAATCACCATGCATGCAAAGAAACGGAAAAATATGACTCATAATGAGATTAAAAAAACTGAAAGACACAGAAATGACATAAATGACACAATTATTAGGAAAAGAGATTTAAAAACTCTTATAACTCTATTCCTTATACTCAAAAAGGAAAGGGAATATATTAAATAGGTATATAGAAATTACAATAAAAGAACCATCACATTTCTAGAGATGATAAATAGACTGGACGGTATGGTAGTGGGCTAAATGGTAGCTCCCAAAATGAGATGTCCACATCCTAATCCTTGGACCCTGTGAAAATATCATTCGTAAAAATAAGGTAATTCAGTTACAATTTTGCAGATGTAATTACGGATCTTAAGGCAGTCATCTAGGCAATATGAAATCCAATGACAAGTGTTCTTATAAGAGACGCATAGAAGAGAGAGTAGCATGAGGAAGAAGCAAAGATACTCACAAGCCAAAGAATGGCCATAGCTACCTGAAACTGAAGGAGGAAAGGAATAATTCTCCTGTAGATCCTCCAGGGGCAGTGTGGCCCTGCTGACATCTTGATTTTGGATTCTGGCCTCCAGAGCTGTGGCAAATTAAGTCTGCTCTTTTAAGCCACTTGGATTGTGGTAATTTATTACAGAAGTCTATGAAAACTAATACAGGTGTTAGCAGGAGGTTATATACTGAAGGAAAAAAACAAACTTTAATGAGAGCAATAGATATCTCCCAAAATGAAACAAATACAAAATGGAAAACAAACAAAATAAAACAAACAAACTTAAAAAAAAAAAAAAGGAGAAAACACCAATGGCTTCACAAAAAATTCCAGGATTATTATGAGGATTTCTCAGTATCCTGAAGAAATAGTTTTGAATATCTGGGGTTTAGTAATGATGTCAGAAGTAGTTTGACATACTTTCTCAGCCCAAAATGCAGTCTCCAGAAGGAAAATAATTTTATTTCCAAATTTAAATTACAACTTATTATTAACAGAATGGGAACATAAGTAGTAACCTGATAATAGAACCTAAAAAACACAGAACTAAAAAAATTAAGAAAGAAAAAGAATAAGCCTACAAATCAATATTCCTATTCAATGTAGATGCAACAATTCTCAACAAAATATGAAGATACTGAGTGGTATAGTATATTGTTAAGAATACAAGTATTTATCATATTTCAGTATGCAGGAGAAATGCATCCTGTATTGACACTTTTTTTTCTTTGTCACAGCCAGTATTTAAAAAGTAAAGATCCAGAATTTGTAAAATTAATAATTTTAGTACTTCACTGGGGACATTTAACATGTATTGACTTTATTTGTGATGATGCACGAGCACTGCCTTCACACCATCAGTGTAAATGTCAGCACCATGAAAAAAGTGAATAATGTTTTAGTATTATTATGAAAATAATTTTGACCTCACGCATTTCTTAAAGATTTAGTATTTCCTTTAGGCAGAAACACTTATCTGAAGCACAGTAATTTGATCAGACTTGTTTTAGTTACTTTTTAATCCCCCACATTCTGATGAAAATATTTGCATTTTAAAATAGCAGTTTTAATGTTCCTCTCTTTAAACAGTTTTTTTTTAACATCTAAATATATTTATCTGCCTAGGCAACATTATATATAAGTGATCCTAGTAAGTTAATGCTTCTTATGATGAAAAATTGTGCTTTTTTTCCTCATTGTTAAGACTTAAAATTAGTTTTTTTGTTTGTTTTATTGTCTTTGGTTATATGCATTGAGAAAGGAATACTTCTACTTTTATAGAAGATATCATCGTACAATGTTGTGGAAAAGACCCTTGCAGAAAAACAATAGCGATTAGGCCATGATATATAACAGCTACTTTTGGTAGAGGTGTTCTGAGAACTTGTCAGCCCAGCATGATTATTTCAGTTCCCCAATGGACTGAAGAGTATCACAGCTCAATTCAGAGCCAGCTGTGTCAAGCCCTTCAGACTTGCTTCTCATTTAACAACTAAAGTTATCTAAATTGGTCTATTCCCACTTGCCACAATTGATGGTCAGAAAGCGTGTTTTGGCTCTTCCTTTTCCCTTTTAATAGCTGCATTCATCAAACATTTATTGCATCTACTGTTTACTAGGCACTTTGCTAGGCGCTAGGGATGAAGAAATCAAATAAGGCTTTGTCCCTGACTGTGAAGAGCTTGTAACCTAATTTACAAGTTGGAATATGAGTTCTGAGCCCCATAACCCTATGGTTCCTCTCAGGATAAAAAGGGATTAACTACGTTCTATCATATAATTCATCAGAAGACTGCTTTTGGGAAACACGAGGTTAATCTTGGGAGTCTAGTGGTCAATAATTAGTAACCATGCATTGCATATTTTCTATGTACCAGACATTATGCTAAGTACTTCATGTTTTTTTTTAATATTTTATTTTATATTTATAAATAACCTCTGAAAGACATTTGAACCTCTTGGTTTTCATCAGTGGAAACTGAGACTTAATGAAGAAAATTTTCCTAAAGTTGCCCAACAAATGCACAGCAGGTGATGTCTAGCTTCTGTTCCGCCCAGTGCAGGCTCGCCACGTCCTATCCTCCTGTCTGGTTGCACAGTTGCTCAGAGACAACCCCTTTATGCTAATGAGAGTTAAGCCATCTCTAAAATATTCCCAGAAATAGTGAAGATTATTTTAATCCTTTACTCAATATGCACCAGGAATGGGGAAGAAGAATAGTCACCAGAAGCAAGTTTGTTAATGCGAGGCAAGTGTCAGAGCTAAGAGCCTTATCAGAACCATTTGGAGTACAGCTGACATCATAAGCATGTTGTTTGCAATCACTGGATTTCATATAATTCCCAAATATATATGTATTTGGAAATAGTCTGAAACTAAAGATTACATTAAAGCTTGGAAAATCACAATTTCATTCTGGCTTCAACCTGTTCTTCAATCAGATCAGTGGATAGATATAAATAACATGAAATCATGCTTATTTTTTCATTGCTTCTATCTTCTGGTTTTTTGTTTGCTTATTTGTTTTTTATCTTTTTTTGATCAGAGGCCATTGAGAAAACTGATTTGCAGGAATGAAATTCATTCCAAAATCTTACAAATTGTGGTCTATGGGGACTTTAAGACTAATTCAATATTCACTCTTTTTAATCAGTTTCAGCTGGTTTATTTTCCTCATTATTCATAAATCAGGCCTTGATTTTTTTTCTCCTGCCTTATTTATAAAGTTCTCTCTCTCTGTCTCCCCATTTCCTTCTTCCTTTTCTTTCTCTTTTTGCAAAATATGTGTTCTGCAAACTATTTAATGGCCAACTCAAGATAAACCTGACCTCTGATATCTTCTATGATCTATCAGGACTCAGAGTTCTTTCCTAATTTACATCTATTACCGCTTCCTCAAAATCTTTTCATTGTCTTTGAAGCCTGAAGTTATTTCATATGTGTGTATTTGATCTACCCTAATACTTGAATTCTTTTTGATATCTGCTATCTTAGGATGCTTTATTCAGTCAATGAAAATTCAAAAGATTCCTAGGAAGTACTCTATAAAAATGACTTAAAAAAACCCCAAAATACCTATTCACATTAATAACTATTCAACATTGTCCCAAATGTTCCATTTTTTATTATGTTCTAATTCAATTTAGTAAAATTGAAGCTTAATTACTTCACTTTATAGTTCACAAAGTAAAACAGGTTTGCATATGTTATTTCAATTGATCTTAGCTAAATTTCTGGGCACTAACACAGGTAGATGTATTTTTTTTTTCAGTTGCATAGTTTATGGGACCAAAAAAAAAAGGTCAGTTGACTTCTCCAGGGTCATATAGTGCTTAGGTTATAAAACTGACACAAGAAATCAGGTCTTCCAACCTCGAACCTAGACAAGTGTCTTTGCAATTTTCTTTGATGGTCTCTACTTTTTCAGGGATATTTTTGTTTACCTGTTACTCAGCTTATAAAATATGAAAAACATTTAAACATAGCTTTGTCTTAAAAAAACTTTTGTAAACCAATATCATGAAACTATATTTTGCAAATATTACAGGTTTGAATTAGTAAAAATCACATCAATAAAATAAAATACTAAAACTTTCATTATAGATGTAGACTACTTCATTACAAGCCAACCACTCCCAAAGCTGGACAATAATTCCATTAAAATGTCAAACACTTGTCAATCTTTTCATCATTCCATTAGTACTGGGCCAGGTAGATGTAACCCAGCAGCTCAGCTTTTATAGTAAGGCACTGTGTTTTCCTAATGGTGAGAGTGAGATGTGAGAAAACTGTTATCCTGCAAAACTGCCCTTGGATAAGTATGATCAAAAAGAACTGACACCATTTGATCTCATAGTAACACAAATCATTTATAAAACAAACTCTGCTTCACTGATAAGCACATTTGCAGATTCTCACCTTCTGTTTGTTCATTTGTGTTTATGGGCACAACACATGAGCTATTCTATATTCACAAATGATAATCTAAAGGGAAATTATCTGAACCCCTTTCTCAAGGAATCTCAAAGTGCTGAGAAACTATAGCCTTAACTTTCATGAGACTCAGTTACTTTAAAATGGTGAATCCTTGCTTTATTAAAGATAAGGTATGATATTAGAAAGATATCAGCCCTTGGAGGCAGGAGAAGTTTTCTGTCAGTCACTGAAATGTACATGTGTTCTAAATCTAGTTGGGAAGATCTAAACCAAAATGGGATTAGAAAAAAAAAAGCTCCTACTCTCTCAAGGAGCATGGACTAACAGATGAATTAATAAGAAATGTAGATATAGGGGCGCCTGGGTGGCTCAGGGGGTTAAGCCTCTGTCTTCGGCTCAGGTCATGGTCTCAGGGTCTCGGGATGGAGCCCCGCATTGGGCTCTCTGCTCAGCGGGGAGCCTGCTTCCCTTCCTCTCTGTCTGCTGCTCTGCCTACTTGTGATCTCTCTCTCTCTCTCTCTCTCTGTTAAATAAATAAATAAAATCTTAAAAAAAAGAAATGTAGATATAGAATTATAGATATACTAGAAGGATACAGATTAGGTATTATGAAAGTTCAGATAAGGGAGAAAGTGGCACAACATTAGGGAGTGTGGGAAATCTTTGTAAACGACAAGACAATTATTTGGTGGGCTTAAGTCATGTGCAGAGTATAAAGGGGAATTCTAGATAAAGATAACTAAATAAGCAGAAGAACAGATATATGAAATTGTGGGACATATTTGGTGGAAAGTATGGAAGTCAATTTGACTAGTAGAAAGTATGCATAATGAGGACACTTAGACTTCAATAGGACCAGTTAGGACAACAAATGCAACAAAACATCATGAGTGCAGAGTGAAAGAATTGGATCTTACTTTAAAAATAAGGAGCTATTGAAGGTTTTGAACAGAACAGAATTGATCTTAGGGAAGTCTTGTCTGGAACTAACATAAACGTCTGTTTAAATGAGTTAGAGAATGACAGTAAGAGAACGAACTTTGAGCCACTACAAATTCATTATTACAGATTAGAGATAAAATACAGAAGAAGAAGGGCTGCTGAGGATTGGTCTCTAGAATGTTCTGGAAGGAACCTTGATAAATCAAGTCAAAAGATTGAAAAAAATCACAATTCTTATTTTTTTATGTTTCCTTCATCAAAAATCTGGTGGAATTTAATATGAGACAACAGGAGACAAAAAAAAACCCACAAAACAAAAGAAAATCATTATTTATTAAGAAAAATGGTTGTCACTTCATATTTTTATAGGCCAGAAACTTTGGTACATATTATACATATATTATTTGGCTTACGATTCTGAAATATTTATGAAAAAACAATTATTCTTATTTTAAGGTAAGGAAATAAGGATTCAAAGAGAATAAGTATGTTGGTCACATATCAGGAAGTGCATATGGCAGATCCAAGATTCAATTTTCAGTTTTTCAATCCCAGAAAAACCAAACAATATTCATTTCGACCCTAACAGGTTATTTATCCATGAGTACTCTTTCCATCCATCTTTTAAACAGACTGTCCAATCAATGACTACTAATCTGCAACACGAGTTTTGACAACCTTTGTACTATGATTAATACTAAGTATTTTTACACCTTCTATTTGAACAGTGAACAGCTCTCAGAATAAAACTGTACTTGACCTTTCTCAATCTTCTCTATAAAATCTGAAATCCCTCTGTGTCCCCCATGACATTCAGAGCTGTTCTTATTGTTGTAACAATTTTAATAAAGGCTTAAGCTAGTGGCTTTGGTTGGTTTTTCTCTTTCCCCTGTCTGATTCCAGAATAGAGTTTCCTAGAGAAAAAATACGGAAAAAAGAGACAGTAAACACAATGAAGGGAAGAAATGGAACTGGGATAGAAGAGGTGTTATGGAGAATCATGCTTAGAAACTGACTTATAGAGATGTTCTCCAAGGAGTCTGAAGTTCACGATCCATCATTTCAAATAAAGTGAGCAACTTTAGGCTTATATTGGGAGAGGATTAATACATAAGACTATGCATTCTGTTGGAGTGTGAGACAGAAAATAAGAGGTTTCAAAGGCAAGAGCGTGATATAGTTGGGCATATGGGAGCATCATGATCAGAGGTGATCATTCTATTTAGAACAAGACACTAGAGAGCCAAATTCCTACGAATGCTTGATATCTGAACTAATGGTCCTAATGTTTTGTTTGAATGTCTGATTTTTAAGGTCTTTATTTTCTCTACATTTGTGTGAGTTAAAGTAACCACTTACATTTGAGCCATAATATTTAATTTTTTGCTTTTTGTGATATATTTGCATATCCACTCTGTGTTCTATTTTGTTAGCTCTATTAACTTTGACCATTACTGTAATTGAATTTCCACAATTTGAAACAAACTTTAAAATGAATGAGGAGACAAATTTGAAGATTCCAGAATAGTATAAATGTGTTAAAATTTTTCTGTGAATATATTAACAAGACTTATTTTAACATTAATATTTGGATTTCATTCAGTTTATTGAATGGGTAAGTTGGTCATCTTCTATAGACATGTAGCCTTTGATTCACTTGGCTAATATAGGTTCCATCATAAAGACAATTTTCTTTTATAATGGAAAGTCTGACGTTTTCCATTGTGAAAATGGTGGACAAAACATCAGCCCATTCATAGTTATGGTCTGGTAACTTAAATGCATAGTTTGGATTACTCAAATAGTTTCATTATTGAACTACACAAGTTATAAGTTTACTTTAAATATAATAATAATAGTTATTATATTATAATTGCTTCTTTTTCAGGCTTTGTTTATTTAGTACTTCTTTTCAATTTGTGCAATGAAAACTTTATCCTTTGGACAAAAATAATAGGAAATTCTACTTAGGTGTTTTGTTTCTTTTTTTTTTTCCCCTGAAAACTCTACCCAAAACTTATCTGATCAGTAGATAACTGAATCAGATATCAAATCAGTAGAAAACTTTAAACAAATTGAGATAAAAATCCCAGATTTCTTGACTGGAGTAAATAAGATAATGTCCATTATGTCCCATTAAATTAAAGCTATACACTCAAGATAATGTATTCTCCAAATAGTGAAGATTTTTCATTAAAATTTTATTTTTCTATAAATCCTTGAAAATTATTTTGATAATAATTGATTGATTGAAATTCCTGATCCTCCCCCCAGGAATAATAAAAGATCATTTATAATTGATAAAGGGATTGGCTTAATTATCAGCAATATATTTTATGTATTGTAAATAATATTAAATAATACCATAGTCTTTAATTTTTTAAATAAAGATATCAATAAAGTAGAGAAAAATTCTAATGCTTCAAATCCAGTGATGGCTTCAAATTGTAATCCACTTATTTACTCATTCTAATACTCATTAACACATATTATTGTGAATATCTAGGTACATTTTATTAAAGCAAAAAAGTAACTGTCTTCATGTAATTGCAAGTAATAGAGGGATAAAATACTTAACTTACAGTTAAAGGAAAGCATAGTACCCAGTTGTCATGACATTTGCTAACTCGCAAGGAAAACAAAAGCAAAAACAAAGATTGCCAGTCTGGAATAGCAAATAAAGTTCAACTATGGCTTATATAGTTTCAAAACTGGATATAAAATATTGAAAGTAAAATGATGAAAAATAAATATCAAGCAAATATTAACCCAAAGTTAAACCTTATGCACCTATTAGACAAAATATATTATACAGCTATAGCTATTCACAGCGATAAATAGGGTAGCTATACAATGAGAAAATATAGTTTGTCATCACAAAGAAATAATAATTACACAATGATATGGTGTCAAAACTTTAGCTTCAGATATGTAAAGAAAAAATGACAGAACTGAATGGATAATTTTCTGTATTTTTTTGTGGCTTTTTGGGTATTTTCCCCAAGTTTTCATTTAATTCTGGTTAGTTAACATATAGTGTAATATTGGATTCAGGAGTAGAATTCAGTGACTCATTACTTATATATAATACCCAGTGCTTATCACAACAAGTGCTAAATAGATAATATTTTGAATCACCTATGCCTGGTCATATTTGGAAGCATCTCTATGGATTAAGGAGATAAACAAACTAAAAGGATAGAGATTTGAAAATCTCTTGGCAGTCTTGACTAACGGATACATTGAAAATCATATCCAACAAATGGAGATATTTTTTACTGGTTACTAGCTAAATAAAAAGATATTTTACTAGATAGTGTGAACGCAAGAAATGTATGTCACCAACCACCCATATTATTCCTCATTTTCCTTATACAGTTGCACAATAAGATTTTCTCATGTAGAAAACATATCCATACTTTTCAAGTAGATGTTACTGATGGTTGATGATTCCAAAGGAACCAAAATAGTATTTGCAAATGTCCTGAATACAAGTATAAATTATATTTCATACTGGAAGAACATTACAACCTAACAAATTTTATATTTAATAATAAAAATAGTACCAACATTTATTGACCTCTTTCTCTATGGACACAATCATAATTGTCCATGTTTCTGGTGAATGTTTTTTTTTTTTTAAAGATTTTATTTATTTATTTGACAGATAGAGATCACAAGTAGGCAGAGAGGCAGGCAGAGAGAGAGAGAGAGAGGAGGAAGCAGGCTCCCTGCTGAGCAGAGAGCCTGATGTAGGGCTCGATCCCAGGACCCTGGGATCATGACCTGAGACGAAGGCAGAGGCTTTAACCCACTGAGCCACCCAAGTGCCCCTCTGGTGAATGTTTTAACTTTATATAGCAACTATATATACAAGAAAAAATAATTTATCTTGTCCCAAATTAATTTCTTAACTCTTATAGGTTGGGTTATTCAAATATTCTGAATCTTTGTTTCATTATTTCTCATATGAGATTAATAGACACTAGATAGCATGTGTCGTAAATATTAGTGGAGCTCATCTGTTCAATATAGGTAACATGTTTATTCCCTAAGATATGTAAGAAATTTTTCTGGATCCCAGGGTGGAGGTGAGGTTATGACAGGGAATAAAATTCAAAGAAGCCTTGTTTTCAACTTTCAAGCGAAGCAAGCGTGAAGCAATAGTTAATATCTTAAGTTGTGCTAATGGTTATATTGAAAACTGAAAATATACTAAGGTGAAATAGAGATTGACTGATGTATGCACTTAAGGGTGTGGTCATGGAAAGACTGATGAGATAAACCTGAAGGAATTGAAAGAACATGCATC
This sequence comes from Mellivora capensis, assembly GCA_004024625.1. NCBI lineage: Eukaryota > Metazoa > Chordata > Mammalia > Carnivora > Mustelidae > Mellivora > Mellivora capensis. The sequence continues at coordinate 47,645 of PISX010009765.1, read as the reverse complement.
TAGAAAAAGTTGATAGCATGATTTTTATGTCTGAGTGACAAAGAATATGCCAGGGTAAGTGAAGGAAAATGAGTACGTGGGAGTGATAGCCCAGTATGAGAAGGGGCTCAAAGTGTAGGGGAAAGACTATGTTTTCCTCTGCTTAGATGGGAAACAATACTGGGGGGGTGGTTTGAGCAAAATGTAGGTAATGAACAATGTTCTATGGATGTTACCCTAACCTGCTGTGAGGATAATTAAATCAAAGGCAGCAAATGTGGATGCAGAAATACCAATAAGCATTTTTTTTTTCATTTTGTTAAGTAATGATGTTGACTTAAAGCAGCATTAGGATAATATGATGTCAAACTGTCAAATCTTCATATATTGGATAATTGATCTCTAGAATTTGTTCATGGATTAGATCTGGATGCCTGAATATAAATATGAGAAAGAAGCAAAAAGTCCTTCAGTGTGAGTACATAAAAACAAGGAGTTATGAGTTTATGAAAATGGAAAGGGAGAAGCAGAGTAAAAACCAATACAAGACACTTCTGACCAAGGTAAATTAACAGGGAAGATATTTATGCTACTACTTGAAACCACTGAAATGTAAAAACTGGAAAAAAATAAACAACAGTTTTTAAATTTTGGAAATTATAGACTGAAGGACAGTGATTCTGGAAAGACAGGAAGCAAACAAGATGAGCCCCATGACTGGTAAGCTTATTGCCTTGAGAGAGTTTCCGGAGCATGGCTCAGGGAGATATTACCCAATGAATTCCCTGAGTTGAAGAGACCTAGTTGATGAGTGTAGGGGCAAGAAGGCAGAGATTGTAGAAGAGTGAAATTGTAGATTGTAGAAGAATGAAAGTGAAGAAGAAAAAGAAGAGTGAGACAGAGAGGGAATGATGAAGATCTGGAGAGGCTCTTACACAATTACTCAGCAGAATACTGTTAAGTACATGCATATGAAAAAATACTCAAGGATGAGGGGATAGCAAGGCAATGGAATTAAAGGGGAATGGAATCTATAACATTCATTTCTCATAAAATGGCTGGATCATAAAATAGGTGAGTATATATTTTTTCTAAGAAAAACCAAACCATTTTCCAAAGTGTGCATATTATTTTACATTCCTAAGAGCAGTGAATGAGTTCAAGTTTCTCTGCATCCCCACCAACACTTGGCACGAACAATCTGTAAAATATCAATCATTTTATTAATTACAATGGTATCTCATTCTGGTTGGAATTTGTTTTTCACTAATTGTTGTTTTTTTAAAATTTTTTAAAGACTTTTTTTTAAAAAATTTATTTATTTGACAGATAGAGATCAGAAGCAGGCAGAGAGAGAGGGGGAAGCAGGCTCTCCGTTGAGCAGAGAGTCCGATGCGGGGCTCCATCCCAAGACCCTGGGATCATGACCCTGGGATCATGACCTGAGCCAAAGGCAGAGGCTTTAACCCACTGAGCCACTCAGGCACCCCAAGTTTTTTAAAATTTTTTGAATTTAAACTTTATTAGCCAACTTATAGTACATCAGTAGTTTCAGATGTACTGGTCAGTAATTTATCAGTTGCCTATAACACCCAGTGCTCAGCACATCACATGCCCTCCTTAATAGCCGTCAGGCCACCCACCTCCCTTCCAGCAGTCCTCAGTTTGTTTATATTAAGGTTCTTTTCAGGAGGGTATTTGTCACAACAGAAACACACACACACACACACACTTTGGTGAGTGTCTGTTCCTACAGAAATAAAAGGCAAAAACCAATTCTTTTCTGTGAAAATTAATTTTCCTGGTATTTTTTTCCTTCTTTTGTGAGGATGAGATTTTTGAAAATTATTGCCTGCTTCACTTAGTCAATTTCAGGGTCCCTAGCATAATGATTATTTAATTACATTAAGTTTCTCACAATATTAAATTGTTCATGGAGCTCAATATTTTTGGTCCCTGCTGGATTAGAAAGCAAGGTGTGTTCTACTAGCATCTCTCACCTCAGGGTAAATCTGTCTCATTTGGATTGCAGACAGGAAAGTTAAGAAAGAAAATCTATTGCCTCAGATCAAAGCTTTTGAGCCTGAAGGCAGTGTATCACTTTTTCCTAAACTGGTACCTATTACATCAGAAAATCATCTGCCTTCTACCTCCTTCAACTGCAGACATTTGTTTATTCAAGCCTGGGCTTGCATTTTAATTTTTTAAATTATTTCATTTCACAACAGTAATAAATATATGAATATGTGTGTGTGTAAATAACTTTCTTTGAGAGAGCTTAAATTTCCATGTGCATGCAAACACATATGTGGAGCACACAAGTACACAGTTCACTACTGCACAATAGCTTAATTCATTTTTGAAAAACACAAATATCTAGTTCAGATTATAGAGATGTTATTAGTACATATTTTCCCTTTTTAATAAAAATTACCTTAGATTTCACTAACTTTCCAAATCAATTTGTAAATAATTTGAATATTAAAAATGATTTGCAATATATACATACAAACACACACAAGTATGCACACACAATAATGTCAAATGTGTGCACAGCTTTTTAATCATATATTATGATTAAGAACAAATTAATGTCTAGATCTCAAAGAGTATGTTGATCAGTGTTCTTTTTAAATACTTTTCTCAACCTTTTTCAGAATTTCAAGCTACAGATGCTTCAACATTTTAACCAAGTATTGGACAGTTCAGTGAAAAGTTATATTTTGCTTTTATTATCTGTATTCAGCTTGTACATTTGTATTTGTTTAGCTCTTTCACAAGAGCAAACTGAATATAAATAGCCAGATGCAATTGACTTCCATTGGGATATCTGTATCAAGCTTTTCTCTTAGAGTCCTATTTCTCTACCCACTGATGGGTTGACAGTCTATGTATTCTTTTTCTTCAAGGTTAGAATTGAACAGAATGAGATAGCTTGTGGTAAGTTACAAGAAATCATTTGCTTATAAAGCTTAGATATTAGGGGAGAAAATTTTTATTTTTTACATTGTTCTTGTTAAAAATTAATTTACTTGTTTATTTTTAAATTTTAATTCCAGTGTAGTTAACATACTGCTATACTTGTTTTAGTTGTACAAGATAGTGATTCATCAATTCTGTACATTACTCAGTGCTTATCAAGTAGGTGTACTCTTTAATCCCCAGTGCCAATTTCACCCATTCCCCCCAACCTACCTCCTCTCTGGTAACCATCAGAGGAGGAAATTTTTAAAACTGAAGACAGACGACTGAACAGTAGAGTAGGCAAATTTCTTTGAGTTCTTCTGAATAGCCACAGTTTCTTATTTCTAGAAGCGTATACTTTTACTCTTCCATGAAATAGGTGAGATTAATTAGAATCTTCTTATAAATTCTAGTTTTTCATAAGTGAAATAAAAGTGTAACTCCACAATTTAATGCAGAGATTTTTTTAAAAGATTTTATTTATTTATTTGACAGACAGAAATCACAAGTAAGCAGAGGGGCAGGCGGGGTGGGGGGAAGCAGGCTTCTACTGAGCAGAGAGCTAGATGCCGGAGATCCCATGACCCCGAGATCATGACCTGAGCTGAAGGCAGAGGCTTAACTCACTGAGCCACCCAGGGGCCCCTAACATGGAAATTTTAACTTAAATCATAAATAAAAGGGGAAAATCATCACAAAATAAGTATAACTATAAATTATGACTAAATATTAATAAGAAATTAATTCTTAAAATAACATTGTGAAACTGCATATGTGCTTTCTTAATTTTTTTTCAAAAAGCATGATCATACTACATAGACTAGTATACTATCACCCAAATTTTTTACATAACTTCATAGTTTATGTGTAATGATCTAGACTATCCTTTCATGTCCATAAACATAAATCTATATAAATAATATAATGCCATATTATTGCATTGCATATAAGTACCAATGATAAAAAAATAACAATTTCTTACTGTTGGACATTTGACTTCCTTTCAATTTTATTTTATTATCATTATAAAATATATTACTACAAAGAACATTGCAAATAAATCTAATACTGAATTTTGTCCAAAATGCAAATATTTAATTCATTATTGAAAGAAAAGATGTAAAAAAACAAAGATGTAATATGGTAAAATATAAAAATATAATGTTTTAAAATTAGGATGCCAATTTACATTTCTTACAATATGACATAGAATCATTTAATACATCATTTTTGGTAGTAATTATTTTCATTCTTTTAAAAGTTTCACTAACAGAATTCGTTGAAACTTCCATCAGAATGCTTTTCTTTTCTTAATTACTCATTAGTTTGAAAGTATTTAAATATATTGGCTGTTGTTTCAAATATGATCTCTTCATAACTTTTAACTATCTTCTTTAAATTCTTTTTCCTATATATTTCTTAAAGTGTGTGTGTATTTAACCCTAATAGTATAATTTGTAATTTAGTATTGTAGTTCAACAAACATGAAATTTGTTAATTTTCATGTAGTCAGACCTATTGGTCTTTTTATAAAATTTTTGTTTAAATTCCAGTTAATATATTATTTTCAGGTGCACAATTTAGTGATTCAACACTTCCATACAACACCTGGTGCTCATCACAGCAAGTATACTCCTTAATCCCCATTACTTATTTAACCCATCCCCCTCACCCACCTCCACTTTGGTAACCATCAGTTTGTTTCCTATAGTTAAGAGTTTGTTTCTAGGTTTGTATCTCTCTTTTATTCTCCTATGATCATTGGCTTTGTTTCTTAAATTCCACATATGAGTGAAATTAGATGGTATTTGTCCTTCTCTGATTGGGTTATTTTGCTTAGCATTACTCTCTAGCTCCATCCACATTGTTGCAAATGGCAAGATTTCATTCTTTTTGATAGCCGAGTAATATTCCATTCATCAGTGGAAGGACATTTGGACTTTTTCCATAATTTGGCTATTGCTGATGATGCTGCTATAAACATTGGGGTGTGTGTATACCTTTGGATCAGTATTTTTGTATTCTTTGGGTAAATAAATACCTAGTACTGCAATTGTTGAATTGCAGGGTAGTTCTATATGGTCAATTAATCTTTGACAAAGCAGGAAAGAATATCCAATGGGAAAACGACAGTGTTTAAAAAAAAATGGTGTTGGGAAAATTGGACAGCAGCATGCAAAAAAAATGAAACTGGAGCACTTTCTTGCACCATAAACAAAAATAAATTAAAAAATGGATTAAATACCTAAAGGTGAGACAGGAAATCATTAAAATCCTAGAGGATAGCATAGGCAGTAACTTCTTTAACTTTGAAAGGCCTAGCATATTTATTCATTTTTATTATTTTTTAACTCCTGTCTTTAATGTGAACTTACATCAATTATTTGTACACTGCCACTCTTAAATAAAAAACTAAAAACCTTTAAAACAATGAAAACACTATCTCAAGATCATGGGCTTAATAATTGTTTTATAAGTATACACACACACACATACACACACATATATATATGTCAATTATATTTTGGTAATTTATTTTGCATCTAAATCTTTAATTAAATTAATTAATTAAATTTGATTAAATTTAAATTTTGAATTAAATTAAATGTAATTTGAAATTAACTCTCTTAATATGTCAGATAGAAGAGTGATTTTATTTCCTTTCCCCAAGTACTTTCACCAATGTTCCAAACACCATTACTAAATTTGTATTTTAAATATGATCTTGTGAGGCCAGAGTGCATAGCTATTTTTTTGTGTCCTTTGTTATATTTTAATAGTACATAAGTGTGTCTGTACACATGTATTGTCTATTACTCATTATTTAATTTGAAGATTATGTGGGTTTTTTCTTGTTTAATGTACCCTTGGCAGTTTCTTTCACCTGGGATGTGAAGTACAACTAATAGCAACGAGTCACTTTTCTTTTCCTCCCTTTTAGTAATGCCCTTTTAAAAGCCCTTTTAATAATGGCAGGTCTAAATCTCACATACAGTGTTAGTGACATATTTCTATCTCCAATTTATGCCAGTATAAATATTGATACAGGGCAGCTGATTTATTTTCCCTTAAAAGTAATGTTATTTATCAGTATATACCTCCAGAATATTTATAGAAATCTATTTCTAGGATATATCTGCTAGACACTGCTAACTGTTCAGTGAGCAACTCTCAAACTAAGCATCTACCCAGGTTCTACATGACAATCAAGTTCTACCTGAATGTTAGGTGTTGTTTCCCCACTTCAGCTAAGACAATGGAATCTGGGGAAAGCCTGAACTGCTGGGTGAAAGGAAAAACATCTTATTCTAATATGTCAGTCCTGAGGCAGTTTTGCTTGTGCCTAACTATTGTAGAGAGTTTTACAAATAGCACTTTTCTCTCCTTCCCTCTTTTTAAATTCAAATGGTTATTCATATCTCATTAATTCTCCACTATCTTATTAATTCTCCAAAGCATATAGGATTCTGACGATTTGTATGACTTAAAAGCAATTTAATGGTAGCCATCATCTACAAAATGACCCACCAACAGTACCTGTCTCCCCTGACTATAGCCCTGTGACTAAAAATTTCTAAAGGAACCAAAGTAACATGTTGAGTTCAATGCTTCTGTCTTAATGTTTTGTTTTGCTTTTTTCCTTTCTCACAGGGAAGTTCCCATTCTCTTGTTATGACATCCTATTAATGTTCAATATACGTCCAGACTCAAAGCAGTAGATAAGAGGTTGTTTGATCCCCTGATATACTCTTTGCCAGGCTTCCAACAAATTTTCCTGAAGTGAACCTACATGTTTGAATCTCACCTATGCTTGAGATATACCTGTTTTTTTTTTATTGTTATATTATTATATTTTAAATATGTTTCTCAACTGGGTAGAGTACGTGAATTTAAAACTGTTGTTTTCTGTATATCTGGTTTAAGGAGAATGATTTACTAAATTATTAATTCTAATGTGTATTTCTATATTTTTGTAAATTATACTTCCTTCTATAAATTTGTTCATTTTCAGTTGAGTTAATTAATTTGGAAGTCATTTTGCTGGTGGTGAAAGATGAATCCACTACCAGTTTTTCCATTTTAGAATTCATCTCATTTTTGCCTCTTTTACTGATTGTCTTCATATATTAAATCTTCTCTCCTGAAATACAACAAAGAAAAGGATAGGAAACTCAATTTTTGCTACTAAGAAATTCCTCTTATCTCCCCTCTATCCTTCTGTCTAATTAGACATTAAAGCTCAAATACTTCTGTGAACACAGCTATGAGACTCTACATGATCAAATGTTGGACAATGTGTCAAGAAAATTAAATAAAAATGGCTAACTCTTTATTACATTCAGATAATGCCATTGGACTCTAAAGATAAAAAGTGTCAAGTTTTGTCTTATTTTGTAATAACATATAAGGGAAAATAAATCAACTGGCTTCAGTTTTCTCAAAACCAATATTAGTATCACAATCCAACTAAGCAATTCCTACTAGATAGAGAAGGAAAGTATGATCCATGGATTTTATAACCAGTTCAAAATTCTTTACATACCAAGCCAATATAAATATGTTTTTTTTTTTTAAAGATTTTGTTTATTTATTTGAGAGAGAGGCAGTGAGAGAGCATGAGCGAGGAGAAGGTCAGAGGGAGAAGCAGACTCCCCGTGGAGCTGGGAGCCTGATGCGGGACTCGATCCTGGGTCTCCGGGATCATGATATGAGCCAAAGGCATTCGTCCAACCAACTGAGCCACCCAGGCGTCCCTAAATATGGTTTTAAACATGAAAGAACTAATTTTGTGCCCTCGAGTCTGTCTTGAGAAATTACTGGAGGATGAGCTTGAAACAATGAAGAAATGACTTGAGAAATTATGGCTAGAGAACTATCAGTGATAATTGAAAAATTTATATGAAGAGTAAATATTAAAACAAACATGAGTATTAGAACAACAGAAATATTGCAAGTGTTATGTCTTCCAACCATGCAGATATGATCAAATTAAAACAAATTAGCTGAGGAAGAACAAAAAAAATGAGAAATAGTCCACAGATTGTCTCATCTATAATACTGAAAGTCAAATGATATCATTTAGCTGGAATACCAACTACTGAAAGAATTAAAAAGAAAAAAAAAGAGGAAATATAAATGTGCCTGTATGATAATTTCCCTGTCCTGGTTAGACACACAAGATTGTAACTGTAGTATCTCTAATTTTGAAAATGTACTTGAGATTTCTATATCAAAAATTCATGCACCAACATACTACTGTGTACTTCATTTTGTATTTAACCATTATAACCTTGATAAGGTATTTCTATTTATAATAGCATACATTATGCACATGACATACCATTATAACCATTATAACATGTGACTAGTTTATAGTTTGAGCTATTAATATGTATGTCTCTAAAACATTCTTGTACATGCCTTCTTCTGCACCTATATATAAATTTGCATGTACACATAGGAATGGAGTTACTGGGTGAAAGAATAGCTCTATATTCTCATACAAAACAGTATTCTAAAATAGTTGGATTTGGTAAAACAGTTTGACAATTATTTTTAAGTTGTACTAAATTTCACTCAGTTACTTTCATAATAGATATGTTATACAATTGAAATAGCAAACAGTGGTTGATTACTTACTGCATGCTGAATGTAGCTATTACAGAACTGAATAAAATATGGTGCCATCAAGGAGGTCACAGATTTATTGCAATTAATGGAATTACAGTAATGTATTCAGGCTGCATGTGTCATTAACATGTTTTCTGTATTAATAATATAGCTATTCACTGTAAGATCTCAAACAGCAGGGGCGCCTGGGTGGCTCAGTGGGTTAAAGCCTCTGCTTTCACCTCAGGTCATGATCCCAGGGTCCTGGGATCAAGCCCCACATCAGGCTCTCTGCTCCTCAGAGAGCCTGCTTCCTCTTCTCTCTTCCTGCCTGCCTCTCTTGCCTACTTGTGATCTCTGTCAAATAAATAAATAAAATCTTTAAAAAAAAGATCTCAAATAGCAGACAGTAATGTGTACTAAAACTAGGAATATTGACACGAATAAAAAAAATTTACGGGCGCCTGGGTGGCTCAGTGGGTTAAGCTGCTGCCTTCGGCTCAGGTCATGATCCCAGGGTCCTGGGATCGAGTCCCGCATCGGGCTCTCTGCTCAGCAGGGAGCCTGCTTCCGTCTCTCTCTCTGCCTGCTTCTCTGTCTACTGTGATCTCTCTCTGTCAAATAAATAAATAAAATCTTTAAAAAAAAATTTACATTTGTTCTAGGTACTCACTTTGTACAAACCATATTGTATCATATTTTTTATTAGATTTAAATTTTGGCATCTTTAATTACAAACATCAAGAAAATCAGCAACAAAAATAAAGAAATAATAACAAAGCTATCTATATATAAATATAGCTGGATAGAATAGAGATAACCATATACAGAGAAGATGAAAGTACTCCATCTGAAAATAGTACTCCATCTGAAATTCAAACCCTTATGTTCTATAGTACTATTTCTTGATTGTCATGATATTTAATATTGAAACTGTTTAACTAAACTTTGAAAATAATTTAGGAAATTAATTAGACCCACAAAAATTTCATTAGCTTTGATATTTTTCATAAGCTTCAGTTGGAATCACAACTAGTCCTAAGCCCTGTCAGACACAGGCACATACTCAGGCAAGAACATATTACATGGAGACATATAATCTCATACATTCTCACCACTATGTGAGAGAGCTACATTTCCTCCACATCTGTCATCTAACTGCACCAGGGATTTTACACATTTCAGCTGATTAGCAGAAAGGGAATTCATGGGGGGTGACTCAGATGGTAAAGCAACTGACTTTTGATTTTGGTTCAGAATGTGATCTCAGTGGTGAGATCAAGTCTGGCATGCTCAGTTCAGAGTCTGCTCGCTTTCTCTTCCCTCTCCTCTCCCTTTGTGCACTCTCTCTAAATAAATAAATAAATAAATTCCAAAAAAAAAAAAAAAGAAAGGAAATTCATTGGCATCACCCCTTCTTCAATGTCTTAGCTTGACACCTCCTGACTTTTGTACAATTATAATAAATTCCTGATTGATCTATTCTCTACAGTGCTCCCTTCCTCAACTTCATTTCTTCATATCTTCTGGTATAATCACTATGAAATGCAGGTATGGTTAAGTTTTAAGTTCTTAAAACACTTGAGCAACTCCCACTTCATATAAGCATTGTTCATACTCCAAAGCTTCACATAGTTTGAAACACCAATTATGGATAGAAAAATATTTGCTAGAGGAATGAATGTATTATTATTTGGAAAAATTAACACAGAAAATACTTGCAAATTATATCTTTCATTTTGAATTTCAGTCTCTCTCATATAACATAAAGAATTCCAATTCTCTTTTGGCTGTCCACCTTACAGAAAAACTTTCAATCACTCAATTCCCAGGTAAATCTTTATTGCATGCCAAAAATTTGACAGTATCAAAATTTCAAACTTTGTCATCTTTTAGACAACACTAAGTTAGACTATGAGTAGCATTAGTGTATATATTTAACAATGTGCTTATAAGTACTATATTATAAGGGAATTAAAATTGAGTTAGAGTTGTGATTTTTCCTAAAGTCACATTTTAAAAAATTTTGCAATGACTTTGAATAAGAATACTGTATGCCAATGGTGTTTACTAGAATTTAGATAAGATCAATCATATTTAGCATATTTTGTGTAGGATGTTGAATCCATATTTTATGCTTATTAACTTATGCATTGCAGAGATACTAATTGAGTAGTTATTGTGTGTCAGGCATTATCCATGTCAGAATTCATACTATGATTGAGCACTTAATTACCATAGTAAGTGACATCTTTGCATCTCCAATCAGAATCAGAAGAAAAATGCAAATATAAACATTCCCAGATGTCATGAGCTACAAAGACTTGGAACTTTACAAAAACATTAGAAAAGTAATTTCCATGTCCATAAATTTCTATCATTTTATTCTATTCTTTGAATTATAAAGAGTTCAGACAAGCAAAAATTCCTTATCATCAACCAACAGTTTTTCTCCAGGAAGTATTATTTGTTATGGTTATTTTTTAAAATTATTATTCCAGTTTGATTGCTTTGAATATGGCAGGAGGATTAGATATCTGAAAACATGTTAGGAGGGAAGCAAAGAAGAATCTAATCATAGAACAAACTCAGGGAGACGATTATTGATTTGATTAAACATTTAGATAGTTTGAACAAAATAATTTGCAAGTCCCAAAGCTAAAAGAGGTCATTAGTTTTATGGATGCATAACAATTGGAATTCATGTGCCAAATTTTCACAGCTGTTACTGTATGGTTCGCTCTTGATCTATCTGTGTAACATATTATTCCAGTTGTTTGGAACTGATTTAGAAAAATATCCTTTTGCAAAAGCTGGTTTTACATTGAAGTTGGACATATTCTACTTATTTTTTTTTCTAAGTATTTTCATCTTAACAGCTGAAGGATTTACTAAATGTCACTGAGACTAAAGTGAAAAAAGAGCATGTTGATTATATTTTTATTTTATTATGACTGAATTATTTAAATTTCCCATATGCTTATAATATTGGTGAATGTTAACAGCTTTGAGAAATAAGAATACTGTACACTATTCAAATGCTTTAATACAAAGTTTATTTTAAATATTGCTGAGCATTAAGATCAATTTTAGCTGTAATTTAAATCATTTAAAAATACTTCATATTAAAGATAGTTGATATGCTTTATCTTCTTATCTTTCACCATTTTTGCAAAATTTTTTACGTGATCATCAGATAGCTAAGAAAGAGGGCATATACTAACCTCAAGTTCTTATATTTTCATTTTATTCATAGAAAAATAGTAATTAAGAAATACACAAATTCTTGTAGACAGAATATAAATAGTTATGTTTATGTTATAGCTGAACTGATGTTGTTTTAATTACTTATAGAAACAGTGCTAAAACTTTGAAATTTTGTTATTATACATCTTAATTTTTAAATAAATAAGAGCACATAAACTTTATAATAGTACTCAATTTATTAAGACATAAGCAAACCTCTATATATCAAAAACATTTCTACAGCAGATGATGAAAAACTTTTTTCAGAGAAAGCTAAAAAAAAAAAAGTTGAAGTCCACTACCACTCTTTTGAGAAATGGAATAAAATGTATAATCATATATTAAACATTTGTCAACATCACCAAAACTACAGAGCTTTTTCATTTTGTAACTGTACAATTAGACAAGTTTCTGACTCTCAATAATCCTCAATATCTTAATTAAAATAATCTACTTTTCCTGAAATAAAATAATTTTTCATAAGGCTAAAATAAGGATTAAAAGAAATAATGTAAGTATGCCACTTATTAAAAATTAACATGTATGGAACATTCAATCAATATTAGGTACTATCATTAGTATTATTATGGATCACTATTTTTTTGTATGTTCATTACACTTTGACAGATGAAATATTGCATTAAAATGAAATATAATACACATCATTGTTTTAAAGCACTTTAAAATATATTTTGAAACCAAAATATTAATAAATAAATAAGAACACACACTAACACATATACCTGAGCAAAGAATAGAAATATTTGGTTAATAGGTAAATGATAACAACCCTGCTAAACATATGAAGTATTCTAAAAATTATTGCAGGTTCTAAAATTACATGTTATCCAAAACATTGTTAAGGAAAAAAATATGCAAAGCATGTCATAATTCCCATTGCTAAATGACTATGTATCTGTAAGTAGAAAGTAAGAAATAAGGCTAGGATATTTTTTTTGGTGGCGGTGGGACAGGGGAGGGAGAGAGAATCTTAGGCAGGCTCCATGCCCAGCAGGGAGCCCAATAGGTGTGGAGCGGAGAGCTCAATCTCACATCCCTGAGATCTTGACCTGAGCCTAAATCAAGAGTCAGATACTTAATGAACTGAGCTACCCAGGCACCCCGAAGAGCGTGTGAATGAGTTTGTAGGTGGTATATGGCTTGCTTGCACGCTCTCTCTCTCTCATTATATATACGTGTGTGTGTGTATGTGTGTGTGTGTGTGTGTGTGTGTATCTACGTAGATCAGATAAGTGACTCCTTAATTCTCACTGTAGAAAAAGAAGTAACTCTACCTGGGCCATTCAGCAAAATTGGATAGCCCAAAAAAGATGAATTTGAAGATCCTTATTTTCTAATAAGTAATGCATCATGGTGCACTCATTCTTAATCTCTCTGCAGTCTCACACTAAAACCTGAGGGGTGAGGCATTGCCTTATGTTCTAACCTCTTCTATGACTAGACAGAAGGTACTGCTTATACAAAGGAGTGGCTGTTTTATTCTAATCACAATCATTTTTGTATTCAGGTGTTTAAATATACAGAGAAAAGAAATGCTTATGTCTCCAAAGAGATGATCATTATTGGCTACTGGCTAGATTTATTGCGTGGAGTTGGAACATGTACTAGAACTGAAAAAGGAATGGTATATATCATAGACACATGGAATGACATTGTGAATGAATTCTAGATTCTAATTTTCCTTTTTTTTTAAAGATTTTATTTATTTATTTGACAGAGATCACAAGTAGGCAGAGAGGCAGGCAGAGGCAGAGGGGGAAGCAGGCTTCCTGCTGAGCAGAGAGCCCAATTTGGAGCTTGATCCCAGGACCCTGACATCATGACTTGAGCCAAAGGCAGAGGCTTAACCCACTGAGCCACCCAGGCACCGCTAAATTCTAATTTTCGACAGTGTTGTAGAACCTTCAATCTCTAAGTTTTCATATTATTTTCATAGTAGAAATATATTCACAGATGACATCCAAGTTTTGATTTTATTAATATTTAAACAGATTATATATACAACATTGAATCAAATTCGTAGTTAATAACTTTTTTTTCATATTTACTTTAGCGTTCTGTCCCCAAAACATGTTTATTCCATATAGTTTCAATATAGTATCTAAAATTAATGAAATACTCCCTTGGTTAAACTACAAATCTTGAGCAGCTAGACCTAATTTAGCTATATTTACACCAGTTAGCAACCCACCATAAAACAGATACCCAAAATAAGATCATTAATAGGTAATTTGAGGTGTCATCTGCAAAAGATTGGATGGGTATATTTTTTTAAATTTATTTATTGGGGCACCTGGGTGGCTCCAATAAATGATTTAAGCAACCATTGAGGAAGCAGATCAGGATCCTGGAGTCCCAGGATCTAGTCCCAGGATTGAGTCCCACATTGGGCTGTTTGCTCAGCAGGGAGTCTGCTTCTACCTCTGACCGCTCCCCTTTCATTCTTTCTCTCTCTCTCAAATAAATAAATAAATTAATTAATTAAATAAATAAAAAGAATTTATTTATTTACTTGAGAAAGAGAGACAAAAAGCGCACAAGAGAGAGCACAGGCATGGGTGGGGGAGGGCAGAGGGAGAGGGAGAATCCCAGCTGAGCAGGGAACCAGAGGCACTGAGATCATGACTTTGAGCCCAAAGCAGCTGCTCAACAACTGAGCCACCCAGGTGCCCCAAGTGTAGGTGGGGTATTGAAGAACAAAAAGAAAATGAATTTAACATCATTTAGTCACACAGGGCTTTGACCATCTCCTGGATAGATCAGTTGCTAGAATCCAGATACAGAACAATGGATCTGTGAAGTATGGTACTTGAAGCAACAAATTTCACACAGGAATACAGCTTGCCCATGGTGATTGCACAAGAGAAACTCATGGAAATAAATAACTGAATCCACACTTCTCCCTTACTTTGATATTCTTTTATGGCGTGTTAGTTCATTCAGGAGGCTCTGTCAAAATGTAATAAATCAGATGGCTTATAAACAACAGAAACTCACAATTCTAAAGAGTGGGAATTCCAAGATCAATCCATTAACAGATTAGGTGTATGGTGACAGCCACTTCCTGACTCATAGATGACTGTCTTCTTACCTAGGTGAATGCTCACTTTCTTGAGGTAATCACCACCAAAAAGACCCACCTCCTAAAAACATTACACTGGGAACTAGGTTTCAACATATGGATTTAGGGAAGGAAGGACACAACCATTCAGTCTGTAGCTTTCCACTCCTGCCACCCTCTCCCATCCAAAAAAAAAAAAAAAAAATTCATGTCCTTCTCACATGCAAAATACAGTAATTCCATCAGAATAGCTCCAGAGTCTTAACTCATCCCAGCAGGAACTCAAAAGTCTAAAGTTCAAAGTCTCTATAAATATTTTCTAAAGCAGATATAGGCAAGATTTAAGGACTGATTCATTCTGCGGCAAATTCCTCTCCGGCTGTGAATGTGTGATCCCAATGTTAGATGCTTCCAAAACCAATTGTGGAACAGGCATAAAATAGGCATTTCCATTCCCAAAAAGAGAATAGGAAAGAATAAAGGGCTGGCAGTTCCTAGAGAAATCCAAAATCTAAGGAAAAACAGCATTAAACCTTCAGGCTTAAGAAGATCCTTTTGGCTGGATGCTAGGCCTTCCAGGCACACTGGGGTTGTCACCCCACTTTCTTAAGTCTTGGATTGGAATCTGGGATTGGAGGTTGGGATTCCCCTTAGGTGATTGTTCTGCCTCTGTGGCTCTTCTGGCACCTTAGTTCATCAGGATGGAATAGCGAACAGGTGATTCTTCTGGTCTGGGCTCTCTGAGCTGGCCCTCCATTCTCCAGGACTCTGCAGAGTCCTTGTCCTCTGAAATGGACAGCTCAACTTAAGTATTCTGTGTGCCAAAAGAAAAGGCATCACAAACACTGCCACAGTTTACTGCCTGCTCCCCCTGGAGTGTAGCGCCTGTGCCATATGGAGGCCTGCAGAGCCACCGGTTGCTCTTTTGTAGATTTTTGAGATGCAGGGAATGGAGTCCACCATGTGAGAAGGAGCCATGAATGCCAGCACCCTTCTTTTGGAATCACTCTGCCTGCTGGACCTTACACTCAGAGCCTGTGATAGGAGGAACAGCACTGAGGATCTGTGAATTGCATTTAAGGTCATTCTTCCAATGCCTGGAGCATTAGCTTCTGGCTTCTGGTTCAGATGGGTGATTAATCTCCTTATCAAATGGTAATTTGGCCACATCCTTGTTGTTCTTTCCCAAACAGGCTTTCCTATTCCTTTCAATAAAAATTGGCTGAGAATTCCCTCCAGATCTTTAAGGTCTGGTTTCTTTTTGGTTAGTAATTCCATCTTTAAGCCATATCTCTCTTATCACGTTTCACTACAAGCAGTCAGGAAGAACCAGGTCACATGTTCAACACTTTGCTTAAAGATTTCCTCAGCCAAATATCCAATTTCATTTCTTGCAATTTCTATTTTCCACAAAGCATCAGAACATGAACACAATTCAGCAAGTTCTTTTTCAATTTATAACAAGGATCGCCTCTCATCCAGTATCCAATAACCTCTTCCTCATTGCTGCCTCAGAACTCATCAGAATGCCCTTTATTGTCCATATTTCTTCCAACATTCTGTTTGGGATTACTTAGGTATTCTCTAACAGCCTGAGGATTTTGCTACAGCTGCCCTCTTTTCTGCCTGGTTACTTATCAGAGAAGTGTCTGAAGAACTGTTCATCGTAATGTAAGCTCTAGATGCACCTCCATACTTTTCCAGCCTTGATCAAGAGTTTGAAAGCTGCTTCCACATTTTTAAGTATTTGTTACAGCAGCATACCCACTTCTTGGTACCGATGTCTCTCTTAATTTGTTCAGGTCTGTAACAAAATGCCGTAGTTTGTGGCTCATGAACAACAAAAACATTTCTCACAATCCTGAAGCCCAAGAGGTCTGAGATCAAAGCACCTACAGATTCCATGTCTGGTGAGCTCCTGCCCCCTCCTTTGTAGGTAGCCCTTTTTATCCTATGTTCTTGCATGACAGCGGGAGGAGGAAGCTAGCCCTCTGGGCATTTTTATAAGGGTACTAATCTCATTCTTGAAGGCTTTTCCTTCACCATCTAATCATCTCCCAAAGGCCCTACCTCCAAATATCATCACACTGGGGATTAGGTTTCAACAATGTGCATTTTAGGGGAGACACAGTCTGTAGCACAGAGTTCCCTGTTGGCCAAATCAAACTGGGATCCAGAGAGTAAGGGTGGTAGTTAATGTAACCTATATAGGTCAGACTCTTAATACATAGGAAATAATGAAAAAGAATGAAAGATCCCAGATACAAAAGAAAAAAAATCACGGAACATCATTTTTAATTACAATTTAAATTATCACTTCAATCAATAATATCAGTTTGTAGATATTTATTAAAAGTTAGCAATAAGCAAGTTACTGGGTTTGATTAAAGTATTCTTACTTTCAAGAAATAGAAAGTTCATAAAGGAAATGTAACAAATATAAGTGTTATAAGACTGGAGATATAAAAATACTGTGAGAACTATAAACAGAATGTGAAAGAACTGATGACAGAGTAAATAAATCCCCATGTATAAGTAGCAAAACATTTACAATAGGGAGAAGGAAAACTGAAATGAAAATTTCTTAACAGTTTGAAGAAACATTAGGAATTTGAGAAGAAGGTAATAGCAAAAGCAAAAGAACAGAGGTAGATATGCAATTCAATTATGTAGTTTCTTTTGCTTATTCACTCCAATACTAGCTTTCTACAAAATTATTCATATCTTGCTTAATTTACCTGCCTTTCCAATCTTCTGAGGTACAGTCCTGAGTCCCACTTTCCTCAACTATCCATTCTACAGCTGGGATTCACTACATAATCAGAAATAAATTAATACTAGTCCCCTTGACTTCACTGTCTCAGTTAGCTTCCTATTTGACTCTGTACATCTGATTGAATAGCTTTGAGTTGAATAACATGGCCATAAGATGAAATTTTGTGGTCCCTCAAATGCATGTTTAAAACCCTAAACCCCAATCTGATGTATTTGGAGGTGGTGTCTTTGGGAGGTGATTAAGTTATGAGAGCTGAACCCTCATGAACCCTCAAGATCAATGTCTTTATAAAGAGATTCCAGAGAGCACTCTTCTCCCTTTCACCATGTGAAGGCACAGAATTAGAAGGGCTATCTGTGACCTGGAGAGTGGGCTTTCATCAGATACTGAAGTTGCCAGTGCCTTGATCTTGGACTTCTCACATCAGGAACTTTGAGAAATAATTTATTTTGTTTACATGCTATCCAATCTATAGTATTTTTTTAGTAGCCCAAACAGACTAGGAAAGTGATATTTTCCTTATAGTAATGCTTTTTTTCTTTTTTTCTTTTTTTTTTCTGTGAGAATGCTTCTGTTGACTTAGTCAGTCTTGTCTGCCATGCTGGTAAGTTTTCTCCCTATTTTCAACAAATGTCATGGAATTAAAACTTGCCAAGTTGTGATTTGTTCCTTTTCTGGTTTTATCTCCTGTATCCAAATATTTCACAACTTCTGCCAAAGTGACAATGATGAGAATATAAAAATAATTTAATTTTAGATACAAAGAGTTTGTAGTTAACTTATCAGGTAGTAAGGAAATGCATACTATTTTGAAGTCATGTTAGGAGCTGAGCTTTAGAAAGATGGCTAAATTATTAAGTGTGTAGAAAATGTTGAGTTAATGCAGAATGGAGGTTGGTATGGAAACTCTAAATCAGGGAAGATATGATTATGTGACAGAAACAATGAACACACTAATCTCAATGGATTGAAACAACTGCAATTATTTCTTCATACCACATTTTTATCACAGATCAGCCACAACTCTCTGTTTATCATAGTCAATCAGAAATTCAGGCTGACAGCCTGCATCTCAAAACATGTTACCATGATTACAGAGGCAAGAATAGAGAATGAAATGAGCAACAACCAAGGATCTGCCCAAAAGTATCAAAATTTACTTCAGTTCATAGTTCATTAGGTAAAGAAAGTAACATGACTAATTCTAGTTCTTGTGGGAAAAAGTAAAATTAAATGTTCAAGAAAAGAAGAATCAAGCAGAGAATGAGAAGAATTAATGACTACCACATACAAGTAATAAAAGGGTGTTGATTGTATTGATATTATGAAGAATAAAATCAAATAGGAATTTTTAAGGTAGGATCTATAGGACAGTTAGAGATGAGATACTGTTTCCATTATTGCTTACATTTGTTTTTAGTAAGGTACTGTATTTTGTCTTTTGCTTCTTAAAGATTTCTAATGTCAGCATCTAATACAGACTTGACTATCTACAGGGTGTGAGTCAAATAGAACCAAAGTAATTCAAAAAGTCTTTGCACTTCTAAACCTGAGGATCCAAAAGATTATTAAGGCAATTTTTTCAAAAGAAAGGCATAAACAAGAAGTTGATATGAGAAAAACATTGCTTTTTTAGGCATCTAAATTGAGATGGGAAAAAAAAAACAGGATATAGATTTGAATCTAAAGACAAACATTTCAGAGTCAGCAGTCTCACAGAGATGTTGAATCTCTGATAAACCAAATGACTATGTATCCACAATTTAAAATGTCATTAAGCAATGATATGGAAATCTAGGCAGAGATAATGAACAATTGAATTAATGACCTATAGTTCTATCATTTTATTTCACTAAAAATGGGAAGGAGAGATTTCTTTATGTTGAAATTAAACCATAAACTCTGACCAGAATACAACAGGGGCAAAATGATGTGAATCACACCTCTTATCCACTCACTTGCTTGAGAGTTAAACAAAATACTCTTGAAAGGTACAGATGACTTTACTTTTACATTCTAATTTAATACTCTAGATAGTTGAACTCCTTTTTTAATGTTAAAAAAAGTTAATAAGGAGCAAGTATAACAACTGAAATTATAATACAAAATTTAGAAAAACATTGTTTTTTCATTTAATTACTATTAAAAATCTTATCATTACACCTTTTTAAAGGTACTGTATAATGACAATAACAACAATAAAAAGCCATCTGATAATCACTCTTGTATTTTATTTTATATAATCTTTGCTAGTTAATTAGTTCCACTGAAAACCACTTACTTGACAGTAGACAGTATTTAGGCCATACTTTAGATAAACAGTAAATGACAAGAAAATGCATTTCTTAAGCTATTAAGATATATTTATTTAAAAAATGATGACATGACATAGCATTCCTTTCTAAAGAAAATGGTACTTGAAGCTATTGCTTTAGTGTTTGGTATAGCTTTTATTGAATATCTAACCTGAAAATTTTACATATACTAACCCAATGCAAGCACTGTTTGCTTTCAATCTTTTCTCTCCTAGGCTACATACCTCGTGAAGAAACTTTCAAACATATGTAAAATCATAACCTTATTAATTTATGGGTTTCAAACTCAATTAGGCCAGTTTTTCTATCTTTACTTTTCCTAATGCAATTTTAGAAGAAGGATACTTAATCTGACAGCACAGGAAATGTAAGAGTAATGCAGGTCAAGAGAGGTGTAAAGTAAAATGTTTAGAGTTCTGTATAAATGTGAAAACCTAGAGGTAAGACAGAATAATGCATTGGAAGATATCCAAAGAATCTAAAATATGAAATATGGTAGAATTATTGATGAGTTTTTGTGCATGTCATGGTAAATAATTTGACACTTATTCCACATGTAAAAAGAAATCATTAGGTAACTTAAAGGAGAACTGCAATTCAATACAAACTTTTATAAAAATTATAAATTCATCTACTTGGAGAAGAATTAATTGAAGAGGAGTAAGACTGCTAAAGACAATAGGGAAGGAAGCAAAGTAGAGGGGTTAGAGAGATTCTGAGAGCTAAGTGACAAAACTTGGTGACTGATTAGAAGGGGAAAGATGAAGAATAATATGGCATCAAAATGGGTTTTTAGTTTAAACGTTAATTTGTACATCATTTGATGAGAGAAGAGATCCTAGAATGGACGAGTAATGAGCAAAATATTAATTTAATGTGTAAAGAGTGTGAATTGTGGGGTATATGGTTGAAAAGACCTTTGTGCTGGACATGTGCATTATGAGCCACTATGTGGCAGTAAATCCATACAAGAGGGTATTTTTTGCTTAGGAAGTCCATGTAAAGTAAAATTTTAAAAAGAGAGAGAGAGAGAAGTCCTGGAAATGAGCTTCTCATTATAGCAATATTTTCAGAATGGATAAAGCCTGAAATGTCAGCAACGTAGAATGAATATAAAAGTGCTTTAGAGATAAGAGAGGAAAATCAGGAAAATGTAATCAAAGAAATAAAAGTTGATAGAATCATGAAGATAGATACAGGGTTGTGTGTCCAAATGGCACAAGGCTCAAAATAGATATCATATTTACCAATGGTAGAAAAATCAACCTCTTGGATATTGCCTTTCAACCAGAAGGGCAGAGCATGAAGTGAAGCATGTTCATTAAAAACAAAGAAACAAAACAAAAAAACTCCAAAGGACAAAAAAAGCATGGAAAAATTTATCCATAGAGTGAAAAAAAGATGAGCTCAGTTCCAACTAAAAATATGAAATCCACAAATAAAAATATGAAATCCAATGTTATCTCAAAGTCAAATTTATAATTATATTTCTTATAGTTTATAATGTTTGGATAGTTGGTTTCCATAACAAAATTATTGGCCTGTAATAGATTAAGCAGGGCACCTATAAAAATGCATAATTAAATGCTATTTTTCCATCAAATTATTATACCAATAAATAGTGACAAACTCAAGTTAACAAAATTATCTCAATGTACCTAATGTGATGGGCAATTCTTATTGAGTTACTTAATTTTAATATGAAAACTACTTTCCACTAAAATGAATTATTAAAGATAATTAATAACCAGATTAACAATCAACATTCTTACAGATTATCAATCTGTGTGATATATTTGATTATGTATAATTCATACTTGATTTTTTTTCATGTACAAGTTACAACGAAGACTTTCATTTGGCTGAAAGTTCTATACAAAATATCAAATATTTGAGCTTGAATCGTATTTACCTAAATGACTCTCATCTTTCCACTAACAATAATGCCATGTGTACATTTGTAGGGATTTTGTAAAATACAATATAGATATTACAAAGTGTTCTATGAGCTGTAATGTCAAGCACAGAGACAAATGTATACAAATATACATATTTATGTATTATATGCATTATTTGTTTTAAGTGTAATAAGGAAATAAAAGGCACAATGTCACATATATTAATTTGTTAGATAAATTTTTTAAAATGCAGTAATGACAACATTACTGTATAAAACATAAAAGTATAAAATTACAGTGAAGTCGATATTTATAAAATACTTTAATACTGAAATAATTTTATTTTATTATATGCTTTATAATTATAATGTAGGACATTCATTGATGATAAATGAACAGAAGTAGAAATTTCAACATTCTAGTTCTTATTGATGAAAACTGTCAATATAAATGCATGTTTCCAATCTGCCTAAGCAAAATCAGGAAAAAATTATAACTTGCCATCTTTATACACAAATTTGCTATCACTTATTTATCATTGTAGACCTATAATGATTATGAAATGATTACTTATTAGCCATTCACTTTTAAAACATTTTTAAATGTTTTAAACAATAGCCAATTTTTTAGTCACTTTTAAAATGATAGCCAATTTTTATTTTTAAATATGGTATAAAGAGTAGAATTGACTTGGTATTGCCTACTTTCTCATTTGCTTTAGACTATAATTAATTCCCAGTGCCATATTCTGTAAATCTGGGCAACTGAATATTTGTGGCTTTGAGAATATAGAAGTATAGTTCAATATTTTTTTATTTTGAGAATAATAAATGTCATTGCTAAACTTCACTATCTTTTTATGCACTGCAAGTGCATTATTTATAAGTTCTGTGCAGTGTAAAAGACACTGTAATTAAGTAGAAAAATTGCTTAATGATAATTTATAAATCTTGAATATAATAGTACAAAATATAGAAACATTCCTTATTATCACAGTATTTTTAAAGCAAAATCTCCCAATCTATGATATATGGGGGACAAATTGTGAAAGCTATTAATGAAATCATTGTGAAAAAGAGGATTTCACAGACAAACTGGTAAATAATACATATTCTATCCCCTCTTAAAAATTTATAAAATTCACTTGCTACTATTAAAATACCATATGATTTCATTCATATGTGGGATTTAAGAAAAAAAAAAAAACAAACAGGCAAAGGGAGAAAAATGAAAGAAGCAAATCAGGGTGCCTAGGTGACTCATTGGGTTAAGCCTCTGCCTTCAGCTCAGGTCATGATCTCAGGGTCCTCGGATGGAGCCCCGCATCGGGCTCACTGCTTAGCAGGAAGCCTGCTTCCCTCTCTCTCTCTGCCTGCCTCTCTGCCTACTTGTGATCTCTCTCTGTGTCAAATAAATAAATAAAATCTTAATTAAAAAAAAAAGAAGCAAACCAAGAAACAAATTCTTAACTATAGAGAACAAACTGATGGTTACCAGAGGGAAGGTAGGGGTGCTGTGGGTTAAAAATTGATGGGGAGTAAGAAGTGCACTTGTTGTGGTAAGCACTGAGTGATGTATGGAAGTGTTGAATCCTTATATTGTACACCTGAAACTAATATTACACTATGTTAACTAACTGGAATTTAAATAAAAAACTTAAAACCTATAATAAATCACTAGACCAAAAAAAGATACTCAACATTGTTAATATAGTGCTCCCAAAAGAGGTTTAGTGCAGAATTATTTTGTCATAATGTGACTATGGTTATTTTGCAGAACATTATTTTGCTATCTTATGGGATGACAATTTCAAGGATGGTTATTTAAAGCTGATTTTTTAAAAATCAACATATATTTATGAAGTATTATATTCCACGTATTATTCTAAGAACTTTGGGAATTTTATCTGATTTAAGTCTGGTAACATAGATATGAGGGAAATAGAATTTCATCTCCACTCTACCAGTGAGAAAAATGATACACAGACAGCTAAATTAAATTGCCTTTGATCACAGAAATAACAAAATTCTAGATTTAGCATCTGGACCCAGAGGATGTGGTTCTGGAGTCCAGGCTCAATATAGTTCACTGGATAGCATTTCCATTTTATTTTTGTTTATTTCATTTTACAGACTGTAGAGACTAGAATTGAGTCTATCTATCCACACTTGCATCCCTAGTGGGAGGGCACTGCATCTGCACGTTAGTGATTCATTCCACGGGAAAAAGTAGCTTCAAATAGAGCATGGGCTGAAATGATAAGAAATTCCCATGACAACAGACCAGTAGCAGATATCACTGGGGGCTAAAATACATAGTGAGAGAGGTTGAAACTCTTAGTATGACTCGGAATATGAGTGGACATATTTGTGATCCTGAAAAGGACATCCCCGGAAAGTTTTAGAGTGGGGATTAAGTAGGAGGCTAGAGTTTCAGTATTAAGAGTAAGAAAAGCAGCCAATAAAACACAGTGAATGCAGTAGCTATCTGCACGCGACTGTATTCATCATTAAGGTAATTTGTGGAGATTCTAGTGACTTATTCTTCTTTATTCTTCTCAAACTAAAATATATTCAAAGGGAATAGTGTTCATAGGTGAGGGAGGCATTAATTCAAGTCCTAATTAGAAGGGTGTTAGATGAACTGTAATTGAAAGATGGATTATGTAGAGTTTTAAAATTTTATTTACTTATTTGAGAAACAGAGAAAGAGTGAGCACTCATGCACATAAGTTGGGGGGCAGCAGAGGGAGAGAATCTTCAAGCAGACTCCCAGTTGAGCATGGAGCCCAATGACATGACCCATGAGATCATGAACTGAACAGAAACCAAGAGCCAGATACTCAACGAACTGAGTCATCCAGGTGCCCTGGATTATGCAGGTTTTTAAAATGAATACAGTGTTATTCCTATTCAACATTTGAACCCAGTCTGCCTGGATTGGCTTGTAATTAGATTATAGTGCTAGCAGTCCAACCAGCTGGGCAAAAATTGAGGGTTTTGCATTAAGGATGTTCTTGTTATGAAATAAATAGGTCAATAATTTCTGAAAAAGTTAAATTCACCAAACTTGGACTCAGGAGACTAATTTTTTTTGTGGGGGGGATGTTAGATCTTTCAGTTACTGGTAATTTGATTTATTGATATGTTATATAATTCTTACGTTATTTTATTCCTTCTCCTTAGAGTATGAAACTATATAATTTCTAAAGTATTTGAAAAGCTTAAGATTGTTTTGGGGTCAAATACTAAAAGATGCACTCATGTGTTTGCAATCACTTGTCCACTCTACAAATGACCAGGCACCAGAGAAGCTTAAAAGGAAGTTTCCTTGAGTGTCCTGCATTGAGATTCATTGTGTTTCATAGAAATTGTCATATACAGTAGTGGTTAGGTTAGGTTAGGTTAGGTTAGGTTAGGTTAGGTTGCCTCCCATGTACTAGGTATTATTTTAGCATTAGAAAAACATCAGCAAGGCAGACATAGTTCTTCATTACAGTTCCACAGTGTTTGTGAAATCTGTCACATGAGATTTAACAGTGAAGAGCCATCAATGCTAAGATAGGGATAAACACAGGGAAAAGGTAGATTGGGTAAAATGGCCTGGGATTTATGAATCACTAAAATTTGTTTCCATAAGTAGTGACATAGAAAATCAGACATGAAGGGTGCATAATCATTATCCAGGTGAAGAAAGAAGGGCACTAGCAGATGAGGAAAACAAATGCAAAGGCCTGGATATAAGACGAATGAGGTATTTGGGAATTACTATTAAGGTTTGGCCTGAGCATTATGTGTAAGAATAAGAAATGGTACTGATGAGACAGGATTTATTGCCAGGATTTAGACTATTATAGAAATTTCCCCCGTGAAGGCATTTAATGCTGGAGAACAGTGACAACACTTGTTCTTGATTTCTAGCACTCTTTCCAAGACATATGAGGTTGAAAAAATTAAGTTCTGTTGACATAGAACATTACTCCCATTCTTTTTTTCCCCTCCTTCCAACCTTTTGTCCTAGAAATGCAAGACTTTTCATGGACTGTTTTTGAATGTTCTTTATAAAGAAATGGATGTGATGGTATTGGTCTCGCTAGTTAATGCCTGATTGCCTAGACAACTTCTGTGTTCCAGGCATAGTTGTCTATTGAGCACACCAAGGAATCTTGTCTCAGCAGGAATCCCTGAAAAAATCAGAGGACCTTCATGAAAATGAAGGTTTAGTCTGGAGAATCCACTACTGTTTCTTCATTATCACAATGGGAACATTCTAAGATTCTTCAGCTTACAGATATTCTTATTCTCTGAAATCCTCTTTTCACATTTACTTATGGAAAAAAGATTTGAAACTGACCACATTTGTTTGATATATTACACTTTCTTAAAATTTGACTTCACCTAAGGTGTTACAAGGCATGCATACCATTTAGTCTGTCAATATTTTCCTTACACTGTCTCTCCCAATTTTGCAAGTAAAATATTGATAATTTTAATTAAGTATATTTTATCAAATATGAATAATTCAATCAGTGGGGCAGTAGAGAGAATGATTGCTTTATAAATCATTTATTCCATTATAATCAAAATTCAGGGGTAAAATATATAAATTAATCCAAATTTTAGGAAGCACTGGAGAGAGTAAATACTTTTTTTTTTTTTAAAAGATTTTATTTATTTATTTGTCAGAGAGAAAGAGCGAGAGAGAGCGAGCACAGGCAGACAGAGTGGCAGGCAGAGGCAAAGGGAGAAGCAGGCTCCCTGCCGAGCAAGGAGCCCGATGTGGGACTCGATCCCAGGACGCTGGGATCATGACCTGAGCCGAAGGCAGCTGCTTAACCAACTGAGCCACCCAGGCGTCCCGAGAGTAAATACTTTTAAACACAATTGATGTGATTAATAATGATCAATTGATATTTTAAACCTGATTGGGTAGCATAATTGCTACTTATTATATAAATATAACAATTCATGATGGCCTTAGGCTCTTTCAGGGAATCAATTTCTGCTTTGATGGAAAATATTTTCTTACCCTAAAAATACTCAAAATAATACATTTATAGAAGAAATTAGACAGGAATTTAAAAAGCTCTGATGAATAGCTGACCTACTTATTTGGGTCAATATATTCTTCTAAGTATATCTTTGAAGAAGTCAATACCCTAGGAAACTGAATTTACCAACTTTTGGTGTCAAACATTAATATCAATAATTAAAATGTTAAAATGCATTTCATATAAATGTTCTTTAGAAACTTGCTCAAGCATAAAGAAATGAAAGGAAAAGTTTTACTTTGAGATGTCAATTATAGATTCTATTGAAAATTCTACATAGCTTATTAAAATATTCAAAATATCATTTAAATTGAAATTATTATGTAAAATGTCATTAAAATCAGCAGCTCTTATGGTAATCAATGTTCAATGGAAGAATGGATAAGCTCAACATTTAAAGAATCTTTCACTTACTGCCAATCTTCAGAATAAAGACTTTTAATTATTTTGGCACACCCCAATTTATTATTCAATACAGAAAAGAAAATGGCCTGTATAGTACAATTGGTTCCAGTATCTTTGGACATATACAGAGGGAGTATAAAGTATGAGAATTGGCAATTATTAGGATTCTTAAAGCAAATGTTAATAAGGAATCTTAAATTTTTCTTGGGTCCCAGCAAAGTAACTTAGCTTCGGTGTTTCTTAATCTGCAAAATGAAAGTGAAGAAGCTATTTAATAGGTCACTATGAGTTTAAAATGAAAAAATTAATGGATGAAAGCATTATGAGCCACAGAAGCAAACTATATGATTTTATTTCATGACAACTGGTAAATGAACATACTGTTACATGGTAGGAGAATTTTGAAGATTAAATGAAATAAAGTAAATAAAGTAAACAACAAGTATCTGACATACTTATGTACTAAATAAAAGTATCTGTTACATTAAGACAATAATAACATAGCACTTTGAATTAATTATATTGTCATTTTTATAAAGACAAAACATGTTAAAATATAACATATGGCATTTAGTGAAGGTAGAATGTATTGTTGAGAATTAATTCTTTAGACTTATTAACTTAAATTTTCTGTGTCAGACCTAAAAAGTTGCATTTCCCAGAGCCTACAATTTGTTTCTTCATATAGTGCTTAGCCTTCCTCATAGTCCTTTTGGTGTCTGTCACAGACACTTTGATGTATACTGTTTAAAAGATAAATATACCAAACTCAGGTCAAGATTTAACAACTATCTCACGGCTAATGTATCTTATATCTCAGTTAAGAATAAAGCACACATAATAAAGATGATATGAATTGTTTGCTATATTGCAAACTGTTATTTAAGGGAGTGGATGTGAAAGCTATCTTGTAATGTATGCAGAAAAAATGTTTAAAACACACGCAGTAAAGATGGTTATAAGAGAGAAAAACATTAAAATTTACATCTCAGTGTTGTTTTAAATGTATGCTTGAAAACATATCCTTTATTCAATAAATACTGAAATGCTTAACACACAGGGACTAAAGGAGGTAGGAAAAAAGTTGCTCTCTCTATCCATGTAAATGAAATATGAGTTTGCCAATGAATTAGAATAGTTGTGGGTTTCTAAACTATCTTGAACAAGTTGCATTTAAATTTGATTAGACAACACTGCAAATATAGAAAAAATGTAATTTAGCTAGTGGGGCACATTCCCTTAAAGTTGAAAGGCCTATTAAACACTGCATAACATGAATTGCATGGAACACTAGGTATTATACGTAAACAATGAATCTTAGAACACTACATCAAAAACTAATGACGTACTGTACGGTGACAAACATAATAAAAAAATTGCATAATGTAAGTGTGAAGCAGCCTATTAAAAAGAGAGAGAGAGAAAGAGAGAAAAGGTTGGGGTGCCTGGGTGGCTCAGTTGGTTAAGCGACTACCTTCAGCTCAGGTCATGATTCCAGAGTCCCGAGATCAAGTCCTGCATTGGGCTCCCAGCTCCGCAGGGAGTCTGCTTCTCCTTCTGACCTTCTACCCTCTTGTTCTCTCTCTTACTCTCTCTCTCTTTCTCTCAAATAAATAAATAAAATCTTGAAAAAAGAGAGAGAGAGATTTCTGTTATGTCTTCACTGCTCTAAGACATATTTTCAACATGGCTTTCTAACCACTAACTTCAAAGTCAGGTCAGAGCTGGATCAGTCTTATCTTTCTCTTATCTGGTGGAGGAACATTTATAAAACTAGATGAGAATCTGATTTGAAGTGACAATTACAATTTCTAAGTGCAAAATCCAGTAAAATAGGTACTGAATAAAGAATTTAATAAAGCCAATTTGTTTTGAAATTAGTTAAAAAAGAAACTACAAAATGAAAAATGAAGACATTCAAGGTTAGAAAAGAAGTTCGTCTGAGCTTTTTCTTTGAGGGTTACAGTGACTTTCTAGTTCTAGCACAGTGATAAACAGGGCTTATTAAATAGGTGATGATAAAAATCACAAGGAAAAAAAAAACACCTTGTCACATTTTCCCTATCTCTGTGCCTTATTTTATATCTATCAGACTCACCATAAATGACAATAACAGACAGATGTTTTGCTGAATGTTTCTTCTTTTGTGAGAAATTAAAAAAAAGTTAGGGAATAAATATGAATAACTGGACTGAAAAGAGATCAAAATGATAGATTTTTTAAAAAGACTTCATTTATTTGGCAGACAGAGATCACAAGTAGGCAGAAGCAGGCAGAGAGAGAGAGAGGAGGAAGCAGGCTCCCTGCTGAGCAGAGAGCCCGATGCAGGGCTCGATCCCAGGACCCTGGGATCAGACCTGAGCCAAAGGCAGAGGTTTTAACCAACTGAGCCACCCAGAAGCTCCAAAATGATAGATTTTGAGCAAGACACTAAGTAAGTCCTACTAAAGATAAGGGTCTCTGAAGAATTTTCATTGGTATGAGTTAATAAGACGAAAGGGTCCATATTAATGTAACAATTTTTAGACATAGTTTTAAAATCTGAGGAAAATAATAGTAAACAATGTGACCAATACGATTAAATAAAATCTCAGCTCTTTGTTAGTCTTTTAAAATACATGTTTGATATTTGGCAAAAAGATGTTAAAGAGATCTGGTGTCCGTTATGTTATGCCTCTCTATTAATGAGAAAGCCCTGAATACACTATATAAAATATACAATTAGAGATTCAATTTACTCTAAAAACGATTTTTGGAGAGTGATAACTGGTACAAGATTGTGAAACTGGGTTAAAATTTTCTGCATCTCTGATTGTAATTCATGTACATTAGTCAGTGGAAACAGCCATTATTAAAACCCCTGAAGTTTAAATCATTCATTTAGAGTTAATTATGCCTTAAAATTTCATCAGTGTGATGCTAGGTCTATGGATAAATAAAGGAAGAAGAGGCCCTGTTCATAAATGACTCAAAATATTGTGGAAGAGAAAAACAAACACGAAATGAGAATTTTGTGTAAACAAGGATGCATGAACAAGAAAATAGCTCCACATGGAAAGAAATGCATGATTTCAATCCACAGTGATCTCTAATGAGTTTAAGATAAGTCACACATCATCAGTATGGCTGTCAAGGTTCTCCCTGATTTGGCCCCCAAGTGATATGATCCTTGGTTATCATTTTAGCTGTATTAAATTATATGCACTCACCAATTCCCAGCCACACTGTCTTTCTGTCAGTTGCCTATTCTATTGGCTAGGATTGTTTCCCTTACATGGAGCTTTTGCATTTAGTATTCCTTTATACTTAAATAATTTCATTACAATTCTTCCCATAAGTGATTCTTTATTTTCCTCCAGGTCTCATTATGAGTGTCAACTCCTCAAAAAAGATTTCTCCACCGTGTTATTTGAAGCACCACCTCTGCTTGTTATTTTGTACCTTTGTAACCTTTTTGTTTATCTTGAAATTCTTTGTTTCCTTACTTGTTGGTGTTGGCTGTCTTCCCCACTAGAACAGATGAACTGTGGAGCCAAAGAACATATTTGCATTCTTTGCCATGCTATCTTCAATTCCCAGGGCAATACCTAGCAGCCCCAGTTCCCTCATCTGTAAAGTGGGGATAAATTATAATTTGATTTCATGGGGGTGACTTTGTGAATTAAATAAGAAAATGCATCCAAATCTTTAAAAGAGTGCTAGTCTATAATGGATGCTAAAAAGATGTTAGTTACATATTTTTTCACACTTAAAACTTTGTATTGATTAGCTTCTACATGGGACACCTGGGAGGCTCAGTTGGTTAAGCGGCTGTCTTCGGCTCAGGTCATGATCCCAGCGTCCTAGGATCGAGTCCCACATTGGGCTCCTTGCTTGGCAGGGAGCCTGCTTCTCCCTCTGCCTCTGCCTGCCACTCTGTCTGCCTGTGCTCGCTCTCTCTCTCTCTCTCTGACAAATAAATAAATTAATTAAAAATAAAAAAAAATTAAAAAAAATAAAATAAATGTTTGATTAGCTTCTACATGCTACAGAGGGGAATAAATATTATGTTTAAAATACACTCGGTTTATAGAAATACAAAAGTTTCATATTTTATATATAATGGATACAGTGGTATTATTTATAGACATAATGGAAATAATTTGTCTTTTACTGAATTTTTATTTTAAGATTACTTCTTTTTATTATCAGAATTTCTGTGGAAATTAAATGAGTATAATGGTGAGCAATTACAGAATGAGATATCTTTGAGAATCAAATTAGGCTTTATCATTCCTGCTTTCTTGAAAAACAGCTGTTAGAATAATACAAGAACCTGTGGCGATCTTCTGATCTTGGGATTACAAAGGAAAAGGCAAATGAGAGCAGTTACAAATATTACACTACTTGTCTCACAAGAAATGAAAAGAAAAAACAAGATGCAATTAAAATAGTAAATTTGAAGAATAGAAAAATTCTATTACTTTTTAAAAGGGTTTTTTATAAAGAAGGGCATAATTTCCATTACTGTACCTTATAATTACCTTTGAAATTCACAAAATAGTGATTCTAAATGGAAGAGACATTTAAAATCAAGAAACTGTCCTAGGTTGAAATGATGTAAAGCAAAACAGGGGACTCTTGTGAGGACAGAATGTTAGTAATGGGGCTGGGGGGATGGAAGCAAAATTTGTGGAAATGCCTTAAATGCACATTTTATACCAAAAAATTCTAAGCACATAATTAGACAACTGGCTCTGAACAATCTTTTCTGAAACCTAATGCTTTACAATGTATTCAAGCTGTCATTCTTTCATTTGAACATTATTAAAGTCATGGCATTTAATTTTCCTAACTTCATAAAAAGTAATGAAATTAACGACATTCTGTGTTTTATCTTTTCCCCATCTTCACCTCTATCATATTTCATATAATCATTTCCTAAATAACACTCTTTACTTCTGTTGATTGCTCTCTCAATTAATTAAGTTTTCTTATGATTTTAAGTATGGGTTCTCCCTGCTTCTTTGTAATTTTATGCTCCATTTTCTCAATTAGGAGTTATAGCTATGGGCAACATGCCATTGCAAGGCGGGTTCATAGGTCACATATTATGATTTCCTTCTAAATGTGAGCTGACTGTGTAGATGCCATCTGCATGGTAAAACAGAAAGAAGGGTTGGATTTATTGTAACCTTTCTGTGTTTATATCTTCCTTCAGGTTTGTATCAGACTTAATTATGTCAGTACAACAAATACTTTCAAGTACAAAATGCCTTTGAGGAAACTAGGAGAGAAGCAATTGATAACTTAAAAAGTCAGTCTAGTATCTACTTTTTAAAAAAAGTTTTTGCCTAAACACCCAGTGTTATATTAGTTCCAGGTGTACGATATAGTGATTCAACACTTCCTTACATTGCTCAGTGCTCATCATGATAAATGTACTCTTAATCTCAATCACCTATTTCATCCCATACGCCTGTGCACCTCCTCTCTGGCAGCCATCGGCTTGTTCTCTATACTACTTATTTTTTAAAAAATCAACAATTATGGAACTGGAACAATGGGATGGAAATCTTTCCTTTATGGAAACTGACTTTGTTAATCTGAAGCAGACCTGATCATAGAGCTTAGGGTAGCACTCTTTTTCTTTTTAATCTCTGTAGAATTATTTTATACCTCATTTTAAACTAAAATGGAAACAAAGGATCATTGCAAGTAATTTAAACAATGCTTTACTTCATAAGAAAAAAAAAAACTTTTGTTGAAAATAGTGGGCAATTCACTAAATCTGTGGCAAAGTTCAAATTCTGACAGGAGCTAGAGATCAGAGCTTGTAGGAAAACTCATCATAATGGATGAGCACCAAACATTTTCAAACTCATTTTCCTGAGAACACCCTTTCATCTTCTTTTTTATTTATTATTATTATTATAGTTCTTCCCACTGTTCAAGAAAAGAAGTGTACCTTGATTAACTTCTTTTGAGGTATGCACAATAGAGTGAAAAGCAATTCTCTACCTAAGAGGAAATTTGAATATTTTTATCAAAAGATAATTCAGGGCTAGTGAAAATAATTCACTAGCGTAATGACTTCTCATTTTTATACATCCTTTCAAATTATCATCTCTGGTATCTAATGAATGACACAAATACTTATTCTCTTGGTGGTTGTAGCAAGCTTTTTAAAAGTTTTTATTTTATTTATTTATTTTTACTGTGCAGTCAGCATAAAAAAACTCAGATAAATTCAGCAGAAAATAACCTCATATGTTATTAGTGAATTAACCAAAATACCAGTAAGCCAGTAAATACAAAGTCTCAGGTGCTAGTTGATAGAATTCCATCCAAAATAATACCAAGGAATTAGTCTGGTGAAGACAAAATTGCAACTAATGTTGAACTCTGTACCTTGAAGATTTTACCAGTTGAATTAAATATGAAATCCTGCTGCAGACCACAAACTGCCACCCACAAATACTTGATGCTATTGCAACAGTACAGATGTGATATCAAATAGACCAGCAATAAAGGGAAAATTGGATAAATTAGATTACATCCAATTTAAAATATTTTGTGATTTAAGGGTTACCATCAAAATGAAAGAAATGCTACTATCGAAAAAGTGAAAATGGGAATTTTTTTTCCAAACCATGTATCTTGTAAGGGACTTGGATGCAGAACATATAAAGAACTCTTACAACTCAATAATAAAAAGACAGACCAATAAAAAAAAAGGGCAATTGATTTGAATCAATGTTTCTCCAAAAAAGAAATACAAATGACCAGAAAGAACATGAAATAATATTCATTGTCATTAGTCTTCAATGAAATGCAAATCAAAACAATGAAAATGCTACTTCACATGCACTAAAATGGTTAAAATCAAAAGACAGAATATAACGAGTGTTGGTGACAATGTGAAAAATTTGAGACATTCATTGTCTTTACCAGTGGGATATAAACCTATGCAATTAAAATGGAAAACCATCTGACAGTTCTTAAAAATTTTAAACCTAGCATGGAGCAGTTCTACTCTCAAGTGTATATTCAAGATAAAGGAAAGCAGATGTCCACAAAATGTCTTGTACACAAATACTTATATGCCAATTATTCATATAGCATAAAAGTGAAAATAATCCAAATGTCCATCAGTGGGTGAATGGATAAACAAAATGTGGCATACCATATGATGGCATGTTACTCAGCAATAAAAATGAATGAAGTTCTTATATACACTGTAACCTGGATGCAGGGTTCAGGAACTCAGTCAAAAGATGGTATAGTATATATTTGCATTTATATGAAATTTCCAGAATAGGCAAATCTATAGGGAAATAAAGTAGATTTGTGTTTGCCTAAGGCTGGAGGGAGGATATAGGAGTGACTGCTAATGAGCACAATAGGAATGATCAAAATATTCTAAAATTAGGTTTTGGTGATGATTATACAACTTTATGAATACACTAAGAAAATATCGAATTGTATACTTTAAATGACTGAATTTTATAGTATTATATACATTTCAATAAAGATGTTAAAAAATCACATGGTCTATAAGAGGTCATTTATTGAAGAGATATAAAAATAGTATTATAATACTAACTAATATATGGTATGCAAAATGTGATTTTAATCTTTCTGCAATAGATAAGGAATATAATAAAGCATATTTGTAAGCTTGTTAAAATAATTAAATGGGGCACCTGAGTGGCTCAGTCAGCTGTCTACCTTCAGCTTAGGTCATGATGTCAGGGTCCTAGGACTGAGCTTCATGTTGGGCTCCCTGCTTGCCCAGGAGTCTACTTCTCCTTCTCCCTCTGGCTCTCGCCCCTACTTGTGCTCTTTCTTTTTCTCTCTCTCTCAAATAACTAAATAAAATCTTAAAAAAAAAACAACGAAAATCAGACTTATGTACACAATGTTATTTGTATATAGTTCACTTCTGTTCCATCTTCCTGATGAATAGACTTTTTAATCCTTATGAAATGACTTTTTCCTCTAGAAATATTCATTTTGGGGCACCTGGGTGGCTCAGTCAGTTAAGCAACTGACTCTTGATTTCAGCTCAGGTCATGATCTCAGGGTTGTGAAATGAAGCCCTGCATGCTTCTCCTCGCTGGGTGTGAAGCCTGCTTGGAAGTCTCTCTCTCCCTCTCCCTCTCCTTCTGCCCCACCCCCTCAGCCCCCCATGCACGTGTGCACTGTCTCTCTATAAAAAAAGTTTAAAAAAGAGAAATATTCATTTTACTAAGATCAATTTTATTTGATATCAGTTTAGCCATTCTAACTCTCTTTCAGTTACTGTTTCCATGCTATATAGTTTCCTATTCTTTTACTTTCAAGCTGGGTATTAGGTTTAAAGGTAGAAAGGTTAGAATATATCATGAGATCATGTTTACATATTTATCCAGTCTGACAACATTTGCTTTTTGAATAGAATTTTTTTTTTTTACTTTCATTTGATGTAACTACTTGTGTATTTGAATATTTGGTTATATATGTATAGACTATATGTATTTGGTATATATACATATTCATATATATAAACAGTCTTATATTTACCAACATATGAATGACATTTCTGCTCTTCTCAATTCTTTTCTGTGGATTCCAATAAAAATCTCTTTTCTACAATTAACTCTAACTTTATGTTAATTTTTAATCTTCCATAAACACCCACACCTCTTGCACATTGGGTTTCTTGTCATTTTAAAATTTTGACTAGTCTTATTTTAGGTAAGACTTTAGATAAGACTATTTAAAAAACACTTTGACAGGGGCACCTGGGTGGCTCAGTGGGTTAAAGTCTCGGCCTTCAGCTCAGGGCATGATCCCAGGGCCCTGGGATCGAGCCCCACATCAGGCTCTCTGCTTAGCGGGGAGCCTGCTTCCTCCTCTCTCTCTCTCTCTGCTTGCCTCTCTGCTTACTTGTGATCTCTGTCTATCAAATAAATAAATAAAATCTAAAAACAAACAAACAAAAAAACAACACTTTGACAACTCTTACTTACTTGCTCTTCCAAGTTGGGATGCAGAGGGAGTATTCACATCATTTCATAAAATTCTGTGTGCACTTCAAGATTCAGATCAAATATATTTCATTCATTAACACTCAAAAATCCTCAGAGGCAAAATTAGTTTCACCATTATTGTACCCTTGTAGTAATTTACTTGCTTCTACATAGCATTACTTGTGTTTGTTGGTCATGTTTGTCTATATTAGTGTCTTTCTTTTGAAAGCAGGAATAATACTTTGTCTCTCACTTTTTATGGGCTTTGTATTTCATAAGAATCAAACAAAGCACTGTAAATACAGAAGTTCAATAAATTTGAAGAATTAAATCCATCATACCCATGCCCAGTATTAACACATCAAGATACATTATCTCATACCCATAGCACTCAATCATGTTAGTTATTATGATGATTATCAGTGTGAATCTGAGAGTGAGGAAGAAGAACCAAAAATGGAGAGGGGTGTACTGAGGCTACAAAGTTCTTTCCATTCAGTTTGTGAAACATACGTAAACAAATAATGCAACACAGTGTTTGAAAAGCTATTCACAAGGTATATGGGACACTAAAGCAATACGTTTTCACTTCTATTGGTGTGTGGATAAGCAGTAAAACTTCATAAAAGGAGAATTTTTGAAAGATGAAGAGGATTTTCCAGCTAAAGAAAGTTAAGTCATGGAGCAATATAATAACACGACATATTTGAGGTACTGTATGTTAATGATTATGGGTGGTTACAAGTAATGGATAATTATAAAATCTTGTACAGTATAGTACAGTGTTTATTATATTGTATTTTTCATTACCTGATCAGGTTTCCCTCTCATTAAATAAAAGTCCCAAATATAAACTGTTAAAATAAGCAGGCAAAAGATGAAAGATATTAAGGTGTTTTAGAAAAGAGACTTTAAAAAAAAAAGAGGAAAACCAAGAAACAGACTCTTTTTTTACCTTTACAAGTTTTTATTTAAATTCCCATTAGTTAACAGACAGTGTAATATTAGTTTTATGTGGACAATTTTGTGGTTCTTCACTACATACCACACCCAGTGCACATCACAAGTGCCCTCCTTAATGCCCATCACCCATTTAATCCATCCCCTACCCAACTCCCCTTCAGTAGCAAAACCAAGTTGATCTTTATAGTTAAGAGTCTGTTTCTTGGCGAAACAGGAGAACATAGGGAAGAAAAGAAGATAGAGGCAAATCAGGAAAAAGAATTTTAACTATAGAGAACAGAGAGATGTTGGAGGGGAGGTCGGTGGGGGATGGGTTAAATGGGTGATGGGCATTAAGGAGGGCACTTGTGATGAGTACTGGGTGGTGTATGTAAGTGATGAATCATTAAATTCTACTCCTGAAATTTATATTACACTGCATGTTAACTAACTGGAATTTAAATAAAAACATGAAACTATAAAAAGATTGTACCTGATTTTCTTACAAGTTTTTGTCATAATGTCCACTTTTTTCAAATTTTATTTTTTAATAACTTTTTTGCCCACTTGAGAATACCTTAATGTATACTTTATTCATAAATACTATACAAGCTATAACTGTGCTCTGAAAAAAATCCCTTTTTCAAAGACACAGGATTTATCCAAAATTTCTTAATTGAAATAAGGGATATAAAGAGATATTTCAGATATGTAATTGTAACAAAATTCATCTGATTTGTATTTTTAAAGAAAGTAATCTCACAATGTTCATTATCAGGCAGTGGCATGAGATAATTTATTCATAAACTTTTCAATGATTTTAGTTTTAATTAAATGTACATAAAATTCCTTTTTAAATCATTGGTGAGTTAATTTTTTCCAGAAATACACTCACAGACACAGCCAAGTACATTTTAGAGCTTTCTGGGCATCTCTTATCTCCGTCAGGTTGACATACATAATATTAGCCATCACACTGCATAGTTCTTTTTTGTTTTGTTTTGTTTTGTTTTGTTTTAGAAAGAGAGGAAAGGGGGTGATGCAGAGGGAGAGGGAGAGAGAGAATCCCAAGCTGGCTCCATGTTGAACACAGAGTTGACCCTGGGCTAGATCCCAAGACCCTGATATCATGAACTGAGCTGAAATCAGGAGTATGATGGTTAGCTAACTAAGCAACTCAAGTGCCTCACATTTCATAGTTTTTATTTTTCTCTTTTTAAAAAATTATTTTTTGGATTATTTCTTTAAAATGAATTCCTAAAAGTGAGATTATTGGTCTAAGCACTGTAAATACTATGTGTCCTTTTAAAAATTTTAACCTAACATTTATATTTATTCCTCAGTATTGAATCATCCTTCTACTTGGTAGTCCTTTTGCAATCAGTGTCAAATAAGCTGAATGAGCATATTATTCAAACTAAAGTGTTTCAACAATAATATTTTATATGCTAAGATATTTAAATATTTTCAGATATGTATTTTTTGGTATATAGTTTTAGTGTAATTTTTTTATAAAATATGAGAAATGCCACCTATGACAAATTAATAGGATTTATATTCTAGCTTTCCACAAATAGCTACAGCTTTATAAAGTAAAAAATACACTTTGTCTAGGTTTATCTCAAAAATTATAATTCATATTATAAGTCTATGTGAAAAACCTTACATTTTTGTAACAAATACTTATAAATTCATGTTATCTTATTTTTTATTCCAGAAATGTATCTGGACTTGTTTTTTAAAGAAGTTCAGCATAAAATTATATATTTTGTTCATATGCCCTTTTGTTCTAAAGTTGTTGACTTCAAGATTTATTTTCTTAAATAGTTGATTTTCAGCAGATACATTGAAAAAAATGCAATAAAAATTAAACATTGTCCTTTCCTATTTACTGTATCAGGAGTAGAATATTTTTATTGTTATTTTCTTAGTTTTTTCTCACAAAATAAAATGTGATTTGAAACTGTTATGAATGTGAAAAGCTAGTAATAAGCCATTTAAAACCATTGGAACCTCTTTGAGTAAGAACAAATATTTATATGAACATCTAGGCTTTTTTGGAGCTAATCAGTTGATTGTAAATTATTCATGTATAATTTTGTTATTTTAAATTTTAATTAGGTGCATATTTATGATATTTAATTTGAAGTTTTATCATCATAATATCTGAATTTTTATCATATGTCTAGGAGATGTCTTGACTACGAGGATATGTTCCACAATATTTACATATAAAGATAAGTTTACTAACAATTATGTTTTAGCTTATATCTCATTTTGTATTTATATGATTTATTTTTGCAATGAAAGGCAGTTTTTAGTATAAATGACAGAAAGATGTATTAAAATGAACACAATGCAATACATCTATTTTAAGGAGAGAATAATCAATTATTTATTATATTTTTCACTAAAATATTTTTCTTATATTTTTCACACTTTTGTATCTGTGTAGGTTAATATATGTGGGTCTGCTACCTAGAATGCAATAGATGTATAGATCCTCATATTTTTCCCAGTTCTCTAATGCAGATATCTAGCTCAGTTCTTACTCTGTACAATGACAAATACCACTGTATTGCATATCCTTATAAATGTCTCCTTGTGAGAGTGCCTGATCTCCAGGTCCTAGGATGAGCCTCCCCTAGGGTTCCCTATTCAGCAAGAAGCCTGTTTCTCCCTCTTGCTCTGCCTCTCCCTTCAGATGTTCTCTTTTTCAAGTAATAAATAAATAAATAAATAAATAAATAAAATCTTTAAAAAAATAAAAAAGTATCTTCTTGGAAATGGGTTCTCCTAAGGATGAATAACAGGATAATTGATTCTTGGGTCTCAATGGATAAATGCATGCTGTAGACTATGTACTTATAGAATTATATATTATATGCTCTCCTGAAGCAGTTATACCAAATTTTCATTGATATTTGGCATTATTCAACTTTTTTACTTTTTTGAATATCAAAGGGCCAAAGTCTGTATCTTTTAAAAGTTTTTTCCATACAGACTTATTATAAGGTTATGATCTCTTTATTGATTAGCTTCATAGTATGGAACTCTATGAACAGCTAATTCACATTTATTGCTCACATTTTATTCTTTTATTATTATTTTTAAAGATTTTATTAATTTGAGAGAGAGAGAGAGAGTGCACGTGGAACAAGAAGCATGAGAGGGAGAAGGGTCAGAGGGAGAAGCAAACCGCCAGATGTGGGATTAGATCCTGGGACTCTGGGATCATGACCTGAGCCTAAGGAAGACACGTAACCAACTGAGCCACCCAGGTGCCCTCATTTTTTATTCTAATTTATTGTGTTATTTAATTTTCAGGAATTTGTTGGATAGGGAAGACAGCAATATTTTATCAATTATAATTTTTTGTAAGAATTTCTTTGTCTACTCTGCTAAGGAGCAGAAACACAAAAGGTGGGATTGGTATACTCGAATGCTTATAACAATCTACACCAGTTTGAAACACCACATTCATACTGCCTTAGTATGAGTCCTTACATAAGAAAAAGACACACAATAACAAATCACCTGTTTTCTATTCAAAGGGAACATTTTTTTCCTCCTCCTTCCACTGTCTCCCAACTGAAATCCTCTTGAGGTTTTATTTTACATGAATATATTATATAATATTGCTCAGGAATCATTAATCTATTTGAACAACTTTACAAGGCCTATGTGTCTAATTAAATAAAATGGTGTATGTATGTATATAGTATACATGATTATAAACATGAATGAATACATGATTATAAACATGAATGAACAATGAAAAAATTTAGGATACACACAGACTTTATCCCTATGGCCATCTATAGTCTTGAGTTTTCTTATTTCTTTCTCAGTTAACAATACACATAATTTGGGAAAATTATAGTAAAATTTCTTAATCATGGCAATGTAAATTAAGTTCTATATAAAATCTTAAATATAATTAAGAAATAAAAATTATGTGACAAAATTTGAAACATATATTACCAGAAATCATAGTTAAAAACATCATACACTATTGAGGTAAAGAGGGACTTTTTAGCATAAGTGACAGAATCTGCAGAGGTAATACGTAAACATTCTAAAATTAAAATTTTAATACCTATTTTCCTTCCAAATTAAAACAATAAATTTCATATCATTTAAGCTAAAATGATCTTTTAAAAATAATTTCATGTAAATCTATCCCCTAAGCCAAACCATGTCAAAAGCTTGGTGTATATTCATTCCTTTATGCATTTACTCTATGTATACAAATCTTCCTTGACTTACAATGGGGTTGTGTCCTGATAAACCCGTCATTAGTTGAAATGCATTTAATACACCAAACTACAGAACATCATAGTTTAGCTAACCCTAGCTTAATGAGCTCAGAACACTTACATCAGCTTACAGTTGGGCAAAATCATCTAGCACAAAGCTTATTTCATAATAAAGTTCTGAATATCTCATAAATTTATTGAATATTATATTGAAAGTCAAAAACAGAATGGCCACATGGGGACAGAATGGTTTAACTGCACAGGTTGTTTACCCTTGTGATCCTGTGGCTGACTTGGAGCTTCAGTTGGCCACCCACTGCCCAATATCACGAGAGAGTATTATTACTATTATTTCAATGATAGTTAAAATGCTAATTTTTGAGTGAGAACTCAGTTATAAAAATATTTTTAATTTCCTTACAATTTTTTTACACACTGTAGTTGTTCCTTTGGCAATATATATCAAAAGCCTTAAATGTATTTCTATCCCTCTATCCCTTCTGTTCTATCCCTCATTTGAAAGTGGGAGACTGGTTAATTAAATTATAGGAATATTAAATACCAAGTTGTTAATGGCACTGAAAAGTTATAATGTTATATTTTAATTGGTGAAAGTTTATATAAAATGCAAACATTTTCTTTAAATTATAAAATACAATTATTTCTATCTCCCCCCCTCAATGGCCTATGATCCTCAGCTGAGTATGCTGCACCTTTTCTCAATGACCTCATCTCACATACCTCTCAGGAAGCTGTTCAGTTGAAGACTAGGTGAGTGTTGATTTAAAGGAGGCAGCTAACAAAACATTTTCCATTATGGCTCAGGCTCTCCTGATTGGCCCATACAAAATAAAATGTTATCTTATTTATTGACAAAGACAAACTAGCAAAATATATCCAGTATTGAGAATAACAGTATAGAATAATGACCCCATGGAGAGACTATGGACTCAGGGAAAGAGACAGAGAGTTTTAGAAGGGAAGGGGGTGGGAGGACAGGTGAGCCTGGTGGTGGGTATTAAGGAGGGCAGGGATTGCATGGAGCCCTAGGTGTTAAACACCAGTAATGAATCATGGAACAATACATCAAAAACTAATGATGTACTGTATGGTGACTAACATAACACAGTTAAAAAAAAAAAAGAAGAAGAATGACCCCAACATGTTACGGTGGCTATCATGTCATATTAAAAGCAACAGTCAACATTTTCTGAATTTTTTATTTGTTTAAAGCTTAATGTTTAGCACTTTGTATAAATTGTATCACACTTGTTTTTTTTTATAAATGTAAAGATAGAATCAAAAAGCAACATAAAATTATATAAAATGTGTAATGGTATTTTATAATTTATTTAGATTCTCTGTTGCTCTAAAAATTGTTGAAATTTAATGGAAGGCCTGTCTGACAATACAGTGCTGGTTTAAAACTTTAATTATATCTATATAATCAATAATATTTTTGTTATTAATATGCCTACCTCTTATTTCATAGTATGTAAAACTCTTGTTGATCCAGAGGAAAGCTCACTGAAAAATGACCCAACTAAGCTAGCAAAGATTCCAAATACACAATTCATACATTATTGTATAATGTATACATATAAGTCTTACAGTAGTCTGTAAGTAGAATATATTTGCTATCATAATCTATTGCACATTATTAAATACATACTGTATTTTAACTTTATAAATGCTATATTATTTGATTCCTTTTATATAGTATGCCATATTTTTTTTTATCCTTATAAAAGTGGGGCTTGAATTCACTTCCCTGAGATCAAGACCTAAGCCCAGATCAAGAACCGGACCCTTAACCAACTGAGCCACACAGGGGCCCCCATTATTTCTTTATATATAAAAAAGAATCACCGAAAATGATCAATGATCTAGCTGAGTAGTAAAGAGTACTGGCTCTGGAGTCATATTTTGTTGGTAGAATCTTGGCTTTATGTAAGAAATTGACCAAACAACATGTCTTTCTTTGCTTGGTTTTTCACAACAGTAAAATGGAATAATATTTTCTGAATCATGGAATTGTTAAAAATGTTAAATCATAGTAAATAATGTATAAATACAGAAGAGTATATAACACTTCTAAAGTACAATAAGTATATCCAGAGATAAATATTTCAAGTGAGGAGACAATTATTTTGCTTTATATTTGCTGAGACATAGGGGCCTCGCTTATTATATACATACCTTAGGTAAATGAACACTAATATTTCCCATTTTTATGTCCTTTTTCATACTCAGAAAGACACTCCCTTCTACTCATAGTGTGCACTGAGTTAGACAAACTTAATTAGCCTCTCTTGAAGTGTTTGAAAAAGTGTAAACAGTTACTCATGTGAGGTTTAATAATAAAAATGTGATTTCTCCTGTGACTTCCTTCTCTATTCCTAAAATTCTATGATATTTCTGTGACCTAAAGATCTTCTCCTCTAAATAAAAGCCCTGGCAAATATCATTGAACCAATATGAACATTTAGATTCTATTTGTACAATACAGAAGAAAGGAAATATGAAACTGAAATTAATATAGCAATGAGGTAATATT
This sequence comes from Mellivora capensis, assembly GCA_004024625.1. Taxonomy (NCBI): domain Eukaryota; kingdom Metazoa; phylum Chordata; class Mammalia; order Carnivora; family Mustelidae; genus Mellivora; species Mellivora capensis. Next base: position 3,569 of record PISX010009765.1, on the reverse strand, counting down.
TTTGTGAAAGGAATTTCCAAGCTTATACAACAATTAGAATCTCCATGAAACATTCCTTAATTTAACTTAAATTATTATAGAAATGTTCTAAGGGAAAGAAAGATTGACTTCTAAGAGTCTGTGTTCTAACATATTATGCAGCTACTTAATTCACTTTTTATTCCTACTAATTTTATGTTTAGGATAACTTTTAACATGGAGGAATAATTGAGACACTAATGAAAATTATACCTAACCCTCCAAAACAGAGATAGAAATGAGACAAAATATTTTAAACTGTCCCTTCCCAGTATAGCACAATTTCCCCAACACCTGCTACCATCACAAAGCTGGCCCTTAGGGCTTTTGTGTATTTTTCTTCAACTTTTAAAATCAATTTGTGAAATTCAAGTTATTTAGGTACTAAGGACTAGAGAAAGTTTTAATGTGTTTTTTGTTCCATTTATATTATCACTATTAGGAAAGTTCAAGGTACCAGGGGAGCAAAAGAGTGCTGTGTTGTCTACTCTAAAAGTCAAAGAAAACCACGTAGGTAGTTTTTTATCCAACATAAAATGGGACATAACCTTACTTACCTTCACAAATTGTTTCACTTGTACTAATTCTTGGAATGTCTCTGCTTTAGAAGTTGCTTCTGCAATACAACCAATATCAATATATGTAAAAATGTGCAAATTTTAGCAATTTGTTCTTGTTAGTTTATTACTTCCACATAGCTAAACAGATATTTTAATTTTATGTCCCACATGCCTGTTATATTCTTTCACATGAATCCTCTGGGAATTAATAATGCATTTTTCTATTGAAAACTTCTGTTTTTCAGGTGACTGTTTCAATGTCTTGAATTAAAGGAGGATTTAAGCAGCATGATCTATTTCATTAATGATGTCAGCAGGAGATAGCTATTAAATTATCCATGACTAAAAACAAATTAAAATTGTCAACAGTACATAAAAAGTGTACACTGACAAAATATTTCTAATCACAAAAATATTAATTAGAAAATTTGAATAATTGTGTTTAAGGAAGATTAACTGTAAGATAAAAATTCATTTATACCCATTTTAAAATGAAAGCTAAATAATATAAATTACTTCCTTCTTCTGCTTCAGAGTAGAGAATAAGATGAATCACCTATTGCTTAGCCATTTTATATCTGGAATACCCATGGCGTACTATATGAATTTCTTCATTAACTGTATATTATCTGGTTGTCATTATATTTAATTTTCTCCCCTAGAAGGAAACATTTCTTTTTCATACTTTATTTCATCTCTTATTTTCTTTTACTACTTAGTTCTGACACATAGTAATTGCTTAATAAAAATTTCAGAAAAAAAAGTGCAGTTCATTTCTGCCTCAGTACATTTGTCTATGAATGTGAGATCAGAGTTATCAGAAAAACTATATTCTATTTTTCTAATCTGCAAGGCTGCAAGTGTGTTCCAGCTTTAGGGTAGACTTGTTCTTATTGACAGTGGTTTGAGATCAGTCTTGAGCTTGTTGTGATATCTCACAATTTTTATCATCCTATGTCTGCTTCCATGAAACTTTGTGACAGGTTGGGTACCTGAGTGAGTGTTTCCTGGGATTAGAATTTTGCTTTTTAATAAGAGCTCATTCTGAAATTTAGGCATTCTCTGTCTTAGGTTTACTGAAACTCTGATTTCAACCTAGGTATTTTTTATATTTATTCTATATTTTTGGAGGAGGAAGTATTGGAAGATTTGAATCCCATTCCCATTGTCTTCAGCTAACTAGAAGTCCTTCTATGCCACTCTGATAGGAGAATCTAAAAATTATAAAGAAAATACAGCTTTAACAGATGGAAATCCTAGAATGTCTTAAAAATAACATCAAAATTAGGTTTAGAAAGCAGTATGAGAAACTAAGAATTTGCATAAGCTTACCTTTACAAAATGGCACATTATATTATATAGTGCATATATATAACTATGTTTATTTTTAGCTTTAGAAGTATCTTCCTTAAGACAAGAGTCCCATAAATATTAAATATAGGACATGAAAAAATGTAAAGTTCCTTATATTTATTATCATATTAGAAGGTAAACAGGTCCAGAGCTCTTTTGTATTCCTCCAATGCCGTTTATTACATGTAACAAAACTGTACACCAATGGATATAATCATACTCTCTTTTTCTTGGAAGAGAAGCAAGGTTCCTAATAATAATTTGTGAATGATGATTTCAGAATTTAAATGTTGATGCAAAATATTATAGTATAGCTATAGGAAAAATAATCCTTATTTCAATACAAAATGTTCTTTATATATTATGTAAAAAGGTCTGTGTTGGTTTTGGATATTATCTCTCATCATTTTGTTTCAGTAAATGTTGTTACTAATCTTCAGGCATACAGAGGAATATTACTTTTTTTGAAAACATTTTATGTTGCAACTAACAACTGAGAATGTATCACTGCTAATATAACATATTGAACAAATTTTTGATACCTACATATTTTTAAAAGATTTTATTTATTTATTTGACAGAGAGAGTGAGAGAGCACAAGCAAGGGGAGTGGAAGGCAGAAGGAGAAGCAGGCTTCCCACCGAGCAGGGAGCCCAACTTGGGGCTCTATCCCATGACCCTGGGATCATTACCTGAGCCAAAAGCAGCCACATAACCCACCGAGCCACCCAGGAGCCCCTATATCTACATTCTAATAGCAATCTAATACTGCTGATTTTATGCAATAAAAACCATTTAAATTTTTCAATTGACTATCATCTAACATTAATTATATCCATATTTATAATTTTATTTATTTTTTTCTTAAATATATATCACTACTCTTTACCTGGTAGCAATTTTACTATTTCATAAAAATAAATAAAAATATTATTTTTCCAGATCAAAATGTTTTATCCTAAGAAGTAAAGCAAATTTCTTACATTTATTTTGATAAATAATCATGCAGAAATTCAAAGGGAATATACATGGGACGCCTGGGTGGCTCAGTTCATTAAGCAGCTGCCTTCGGCTCAGGTCATGATCCCAGCGTCCTGGGATCGAGTCCCACATCGGGCTCCTTGCTCGGCGGGGAGCCTGCTTCTCCCTCTGCCTCTGCCTGCCACTCTGTCTGCCTGTGCTCGCTCCCTCTCTCTCTGACAAATAAATAAATTTAAAAAAAAAGATTTAAAAAAAAAGGGAATATACATATTTGTATATCTCATGCTTCATAATAAAATCACATTAGTTTAGTTATATCTATACATTTATCCATTAAATCTCTTGAACTTCAAATAATTGATAGTTCTTTAAAATTAAGAAAATAATGAAATAAAACTCACTAGTATATGAGAACGTTAATTTATTTGTTATAATTACAGCTAAAGTAAATATTTGTAATGTTTGTCTGGAAAATCACTATCATTTAGCAAAAATTTATCCCTGGGGATTTGACTTTGAATACTTCTATATTTTTTTAAATATTTTATTTGTTTTTTTCACAGACAGAGATCACAAGTTTACACCACACCCAGTGCTCCATGCAATGCGTGCCCTCCTTAATACCCACCACCAGGCTCCCCCAACCTCCCACCCCCC